>JAAEAF010002360.1:0-154917 GCA_011037195.1 Triatoma infestans
CCATGGTGGAGCTCGAAATTAGTGGGAGAATGTAGGAGAAGGCTTCATGCTTTGGCTCGGAGGGGTAAGATGCTTCTCTATTGGATACCCGGACATGCGGGAATAGAGGGCAATGAGAGGGCGGATCAGTTGGCTAGGGAGGGAGGGATCATCATTACCATTTCGTGGTCCTGAATCAGCCCTTGCCGTCACGAAGAAGTTTCGCGACAAACAGATTAGATTTTGGGAGATGAGAGTCTTAGAGAAATGCTGGGGGTACACGCAGGGGTGCTTCCAAGCTAAAAGATTTATAAAAGGAATTAAGCAGGGAGTTTCGGAGTATCTCCTGTCCCTTAGCAGGACAGGTCTGAGGACCTTGGTGGGGGTGGTGACTGGACACACTTGGGTGTCTAGTCACTTGTTTAACATAGGGAGGACGTCTAGTCCCATTTGTCAGAACTGCGACGACGGAGTCAGGGAAACGATGTACCACTATTTTATGTCAGTGTCCCCGTTTCGCTGGTACTAGGTTTCGCGTATTTGGGAGATCACCACTCACGCAGGATTGCCTGGGCGAGGTGGGGTTCAAGGATATCTTGGGATATTTTAGATTGACCGATAAGCCACCGGGGGAGACTATTTAAGGGTATCGTGGGGATAAAAGCCATATAGGCTTAGGTCCACTCTATCAGGCACCTGTTATAATAATAATAATTCACCGGAAATATCCGTTTTGAGGTCCCCTTAATGTAAAAAAGTGGTTTATAGCAAATGGTGTGTGTGTGCGTGTGTAAACGAAAAATCCTACAATGTTCAAACTTGATATTCCGTTTAGTTATCACCATGGGATCCGCCGTATATCACGTGTCAAAATTCCTCAGAGCCGGAAGTACCACTTACCTAGTTTTTTTTTTTTTTTTTTTTTTTTACTTTTTCGCGATTTTCTCAAAAATGGCTTTGACGATATTCTTGAAACTTCGTATATAAACTAAGCATGCAATGATCTACATCTTTTATTTAAAACAATTCTCTGGGAAAATTCATTTAAGGGTACTTTTCAGGGAGGGGTGAGATTACAGCTTCCTCTAATGTGGTATCATAGTTGATTATACAATTCTATCATCCGAACAAAATTAATTAGAATAAATGGATGGCCAAAATTCAAGTTTTAAGGAAATTAAGTGACCGGAAGTGCCGCTTTTACTGAATAACACTTTTTGTCGTTTTCGAACTGATTGGTTTTCCTTTTAATAAATTATTGGGTGGATACACAAAATTAATAACCTTTGTAACTTATAAATTTTAAGAACAGGAGTAAGCCGACAAAGTTTTGGTGAGTAATTTTCACATGAAAACACATTTTTTTTTCCCGCACATCTGTAGCATCAAAATAATTTTGAAAAATTTGAAATGACCATAATATTTTTTTTTTCTCTTGGAAAGGAGTAAATGAGAAAGTAATAAGAATTAATGTTGTAATCATAAGAGGTTTTATGTGTGGCGGTAGAAGTTAATGGTGGGTTAGATGACGAAAGTAGTTTGAATTTGTTTTGTAAGGACCCATTTTGCTTATTAGACAGTCAAAAAAAAAAAATCATTGGCCCCAGTCCAGTTTAACCGTTAGGCTGAACAAGCACAGTTAAATATTTTTATAACTGAAATATGAAACAATGCTTGCAACTGGCAATGTATTTTTATACGACTCTCTTTTTAATATGTTTATATCCTTGTAACACAAATATTTTCAACTAATTTTAAATTTAATGAATATAATATAATTAATTATAGTACTTAAAAACTATATAGTTCTAGATAAAATTAAATGGAGGAGTTTTATTGATAATTCGTAAAAGCCATGGTAATTTAATGAATAAAATTAATAAATAACGTATTTATTGAATATTTTTTATTTATTTATTCAGAATAATTGGTTTAAATAAGTTAGTTAGTAAAAAAGTAATATAACAAATATGCCTTGAAATGTACGGCAATGGCCAGAAAAGTTTTTAAAGAAAAAATAATTCTTTGTTGGTCTACGTTTCGGGTACCATTTTGCCTTTCTTCAGGAGGTTTTTTAGGGTAGGAGAGTATTTCAATCTCAACGTTCTCAACGTAGACTTCTCTCCTACCCTAAACAGCTACTGTAGAATGGCACCACTTTACCCGAAACTTTGAGCAACAAAGAATTCTTTTTTCTTGAAAAACTCCTCTGCCTCCATTGCTGTAACATCTCTTTAATATATAAAAAATGTTTTACATTTAATAAAAATTATACGAAATTTTTTTGATGGACAAAAATTAAGTGGACACTTATACATACTTAGCATCCCCAGTGATGCAAAGGGGTGACTGAACTTAGAAAAAAAGTATCAACAAAATTCTAAGAGACAATGAAAAATAATGTACAAAAAGCGCTGCCGAGTGTGTCTCTCGTTTCAGACAACACTGTCCATCACCGGACACTGAGCTGTAGAAGCTCCTAGGAAGAGAAAAATCTAAGGGTAGCACAGCTGGATTCGGACCACCGCATGGGAGTCCCTTCCCTCTACAAGTAATTAACTTAATGCATTTAATTTAATGGATACTATGCTGAAAATTTAGGTTAGAATCGTATAAATTTCTGTATATAGGTTTCTCCTTTGATTAGATCTATAGGTAGAATTAATTTATTGTGTTAGAGTTAGACTTAGGCTGTAAGAATGGTTGTATGAATGACTGCAGGGGGAGGATGTCGGGATAGGAGTGGCAAATTTTTTCTCTACAGGACGTGTTTCCTATACTATAACTTTACATAATCGGGAACCACAGTCTTCTGAAGGGGTGGGTCTCCTCGGGATTGCACCTCGGCAAGGTATGAAATGGTAAGAAAGAATGTAATATAAATAATATGAATATATTACTTTAGATTTAGTTCTGTTTAGAGTGCAAGGAATATTGAGTACTCCACCCGAAATTAAGTTTAGTGCGTATATGTATAGTGTGACTGTCAATTTTTAATGTGTGAAGGTATTTATTTGCTTGGAAGTATTGATTAGTATGAGCGCATTTAAGTATGTATTTATTATTATTATTATGCCGGGTGCCTGATGGCGTGGGACCTAAGCCTATATGGCTTTTATCCCCACGATGCCCTCCATATCATCCCCTTAAATAATCTCCCCCGGTAGCTTACCGGTCAATCTACAATATCCCAAGATATCCTTAAACTCCAACTCGCCCAGGCAATCCTGCAAGAGTAGTGCCCTCCCAAATACGCGAAACCTAGTACCAGCGAGACGGGGACACTGACATAAATAGTGATACACCGTTTCCCTGACTCCGTCGTCGCAATTCTCACAAATGGGACTAGACGTCCTCTCTATGTTAAACAAGTGACTAGACACCCAAGTGTGTCCAGTCACTACCCCCACCAAGGTCCTCAGACCTGTCCTACTGAGGGACAGGAGATATTCCGAAATTCCCTGCTTACTTACTTTTATAAATCTTTTAGCTTGGAGGCACCCCTGCGTGTCACCCCCAGCATTTCTCCAAGACTCTCATCTCCCAAAGTCTAATCTGTTTGTCACGAAACTTCTTTGTGACGGCAAGGGCTGGTTCAGGACCACAAAATGGTAATGATAATCCCTCACTAGCCAACTGATCCGCCCTCTCATTGCCCTCTATTCCCGCATGTCCGGGTATCCAATAGAGACGCACCTTACCCCTCCGAGCTAAAGCATTGAGCCTTCTCCTACATTCTCTCACTAATTTCGAACTCCACCATGGCTTACTCAAAGCCCTTAGTGCGACCTGACTATCAGAGAAAATCCGCACCTCTTTGATCTCTTTCTGCCACTCCCCCACAAGGCGACAGCATTCAATAATGCCCACCACCTCGGACTGGAAGACAGTGGCCAAACCACCCAAGGCCACCGAACTCCCTCTATCCAACTCCTGCAATCATGCTCCCGCTCCTGACAGGCCAGTCCCCTCCTGCCTAGAGCCATCTGAATAACAGCGAATAATGCCGTTACCCGACCCCGTTGGCCTCGTGAGGTTATCATCCCCTATACTGCCAATACTGATCTTATAATCCCTCTCATAACCCCATTTCTTGCTCGTCTCATCGAGTTTAGATAGCTGAAATCGGTTCACTCGCCAAATCTCATCCTCGATCCTAGTGTGATCCCCCTAAAAGGTTCTCACCCATTCTCCCTTACACCTCATTCTGAGGTACCCCTTCATCGCCTCACCCACTGCCACATACTGACGAGGGGTTAGCCCCAGCAACATCTCCAGTGCCACCGTCGGTGTCGTTCTCATCGCGCCAGTAATAGCCAGACAGGCCGTGCGCTGCACTCCTTGCAGCTTCTTGCTATTCCTCCCCACCAAGGAGCCAGACCACCACACCACAGCCGCATACAGCATCCTTGGCTTCACCAACTTTTCATAAATCCAATGGACACCTCGGGGATTAACTCCCCAAGTCTTACCCGCTAATCTCCTACACTGCCAGAAAACCTTCTGCCCCTTCTCACAGACATGCTCAATGTGGGCCCGCCAATTCAACTTATTGTTGATGAGGACCCCCAAATATTTAACCTCATTGCTAATTTGCAATTCCTTACCGAAGAGCCTAGGTCTCCTAAACCCTTCCAATTTCCTCTTCCTAGTAAATAGAACTAAAGAACTTTTGTCCGGGTTAACGGACAAGCCATAGTTCCTACACCACTGCTCCACGTAAGATAACGCCGACTGCATCAAGTCACTCACCACACTCAGATGCTTCCCTGTGATTAAGATTACCCCATCATCGGAATACATCTGCAGGTAAAATCCCCTACGGTTCATCTCCCAAAGTAGCTCATCAACAATGAGACACCATAGGTGTGGAGACAAACTCCCTCCTTGGGGAAAGCCCCTGCTAGCTTTCACCCTTCTCTCCGCAGTTCCCAAACGAGAATAAACAATCCTCGAAGTCAGGAGATTAACTATCCATCTAACCAGGGTCCCATCCACACCCCTCTCCTCCAATAGCACTCTGATTCTATCATGGGCCACGTTGTCGAATGCCACCTCAATATCGAATAAGCATCCCAGCGTGTACTCTTTAAACTCCAACGTACGTTCAATTCTCCCCACCAAATTATGGAGCGCAGTCTCCGTTGATCTTCCCGCCAAATAGGCATGCTGGTTCCCTGAAAGGTATTCTTTAGGTCGCAATACTCCATTAAGAAAAGGTCCACCAACCTCTTTAAGCCCTTCAACATGAAGGACGCAAGCTGATTGGCCTATAAGATTTAGGGTTTAAGTAATCCAACTTCCCCGGTTGGGGAATGAACGCGACCCTACTAACTCTCCAAGCCCGAGGGATGTAGCCCGAACTTAGGCTGTCCATCAGTATTTCTACCCATGTGCTGCCGAACATGTTCCAACTTTCCTGAATCAACAGCGGGTACAGACCATCCATACCCGGCGACTTGAATTTACTAAAAGTAGCGAATACCCAACTCGCCCTCCTTAAAGTAACCACTTTACTTGCCAACTCCTTACGCTGTAAATCTATTCCCTGTATTCAGCTGAGGCACCCATGCACTCTCCAACGTACTCCACATTATCCGGTACATGTCTATCCAGCATCACCCGTAACACCTCATTATGGTTATAGGTGATCTGTCCGTCAAGCTTCCTAATACTGTCCAACGACATCTCCCCACTCTTGCCTAAAAACCTAAAGACTCGGTTTAACTCCTGTTCCCCCTCCAGGGTTTTGCAGAAGGTCCTCCAAGAGTCTCTCCGAATCTCCCTTTTTTAGTCTCGCTTGGTCTGAATGAACCTTTCCCAATCCTACTCCGCGTTACTCCCCCTAGCCTTTCTCCTTAGCCGCCTCATCTGTCTATTTAAGCCAGTTAGTCGGGCCGTCCACCACTAGACCTTCCTGTGCAATACCTCATGCTCAGGGCATGAAGTCATAAGCGCGGACGATCGTACGAGTAGTCCGATTCACTCTCTGATCCAGGTCTTCCCCCTCAACCGGCGGTCTACCCGGACCTAACCTATCATTTCCCAAGGCCGAGGCGAAACTGCCCCAGTCCGTTCTCCTCGGATTTCGAAACTTCTTCACCTCTCCCATCCCAAGACGCAGGGTGATTCTAATACCTCTATGATCAGACAACGTCCAGTCATCCATAACCTCCCAACCTGTCATCCAGGACAGAAATTGCCTGGAAGCCGCCGTTATATCTATAACTTCTTCCCTGTTCCTAATAACAAAGGTAGGTTTCTTACCTCTATTTAAAAGAAAAAGGTTTCTACTTACCAAAAACTCCGCCAGTGTTACCCCGCGCCGGTTGGTGTCGCTGCTTCCCACAGCGTGTTGTGTGAGTTGGCATCGAATCCGACCAGCAATGGCAGGTTCTCCTTTTCACACCACTCCACCAAATACTCCACTTCCTGACCAGGTGGTGGCTCCTCTGAATCATAGGGTAGGTAGGCCGATGCCAAAACCAGTCTGCCCACTGCCTCTCCTATCCTAATCGAAACTACCGTCAGGTCTCTAGAACAAAACTCTCTCAACATTGAACACTCCATATGCTTAGACACCAGGACGCAGGTCCTGGGCCTATCTACGCCACAATCATAAAATGTTCTCAACCCCATACCACCCCATCCGACCACACTGCCTCGGATGGTATAGGGTTCCTGAATTAAACCTACCATTAAGGGTGTATCCCTTATGACTTCAGCCATCTCCGCTACGACTTCTCTGCTCCTGTGTGTATTATATTGATACACACAGAACATTATTACTTTCCCTCACTCTCCTCCTTGCCAGACTGGCCTCGTTGTTTCTCCTCCTTCCTTTTAAAGGTAATCCGTGTCAACTCATAATAGGGCCTCCACTCCTTCTCTTCTAGAATCCGGAGTGAATGGGGATCTATAAAGAAAACCATCCACATACCTTTGTCTTTCTCGAAGGAGCTGAGCACTCTCCAAAGATCGGTCCGCAAACCAGGATTTTGCCCTGCCAAGCGTTCCAAGAATCTCTCCAACGGACACCTCTTGCCTGGCACCCAAACTGATACCCTAATCATCTTTGGGATGTCCTCTCCCTCCAACATAACATACTGGATGTCACCTCTGGGTGTGATAGCCTGCCTGGCTGTCCATGCCCTGGTCCTCTCGTCGCCGCAAGTGATAAGGAACATGCCCTCACCTACCACGCCGGACTCCTCAAATTGTGGCCACCAACCTTCATCGGGGGTGCCCTTCCTACTCCCAGTATCATCCAGAGCACCCACAAGTTGTGCTCTGACGTACTCCGCGTCGTCCTCGGTCATCACTTCACCATCTGCTCTGACCACGGCGACCTGTGGCTTCTTGGCCTTCTCCACTTTCGGGCGTTTAGCCTCGGGGACGCTTTCTGGCGTCTCCTCCGCACCCTTCTTCTTTTTCTTCTTTCTCTTTTTGCTGGATTCCCTTGTTTTGGTCTCACTCGGGGTCCGCCTTTCAGCGGTCCCCTCGCTTCGACCAGGGGAGGCCAGCAAAAGCTCCTCGATACTCTTATTTAAACTCTCTGTGGAGGCACCCCTCTCCAGGCCTCTCAAAGGAGAAGCCGGGAGGTTCCCGGCAGTTTCCTGCCTCGAGGATGCGCCCCCACTAAACTCACCTACAACATCTTTATTGGTGGAACAAGTAGCCATGACTACCGGTGTGCCTTGTTCCTCAACAACACCGGAGACCTTCGTGGTGATTTTCGCACCCTCATTTGCCACGGACTGAGGGCCTTTGTTTATTTGTCCTTTCATTTTTAGTAAGTTTTGAAAAAGGGGTGGTATAGTGTTGGTGAAATATGTGTGAATGTGGTGTTGAGCTGTATGGTGTTTGCTGTTTCCTCACCAGGTCCCTACACTACAGGTACCTGGACGAATCTCCAGCGTGTAAGCCGCTCCCCCACATCCGCCCAGGTCCTCCAATGTCCAAATAGACTCTCTGAAGTAAAGACCTGTTTTCGGAGGCCCAAAAAATGGGCCCCGTCAGGGCGGCGTGAGATCGCTAGTGTGTCTGTGGTGTGAGTAAGTGAGCGTGTTACCACGGCGGATGCAGAGTAAATGTTGTGTAGCTCCGCAGTGGTGTCTGCCGCCAGAGCCCGATTAGCCGTGCAAAGCACGTTGCCCAGTCCCTGCGGCGTGGACGCTCGGGTTGGCTCCAACCCCGCGACTGGAATCGCCTAAGCTTTCCACCAGTCACGGGGTTGTTTAGGGACCATCGTCAGAGTAAGGTTAGGGCATACGATTTCCCGTGAGGGCAAAGAACGGTGTTCTTTATCGCGAGAAAAAGTGGGGGCGCTATAATTACTAGCAAGCCTAGGTGTAGCAAACCTAGAATTAAATGGTGGTGGAAATCGTGAGTGTTCCCCACCCAATAAAAATTGTCCCCTGTCAAGGCTTGGCCCTTCATGGACTGTTCTGCCGAAGATTTAATTTAATTTGTTTAAACTCTCATAAAAAGATTAGAAGATTAAGACAGGTTTAAAATGTATTAAGATGGTAACTTCACTCTCAATTGAAAAATCATTAGCCAATCTGGTTGCACTATTTCAAAGATATTAACCGATAGCTGAGCCAGAATATGCATTTCTTTTACTACTAAGGTTCTTTTAAACATGGATTTGTAATATCTATGATTTTGTCCGTCTTAGCATGCTTTATTGTTTCAGTTCTGACCGGTATCTGATTTTTATCCATCGTCAGAGTAAGGTTTACAATAGATACGTGTACAGAGAAGACTTCTTCAACAACTGTATGTGCATATCACAAACTACACTGGTTGATTCACGAAATGATTGCAAACCTTATCCTGAGATGGATGAAAATCCGAAACCGATCCGAACCAAAACATTGGAGCATGCTATGTAGTTTTAATCTAGCTGTGTTATCTTGACCTGGCTCCCAGGTCGAAAACTCGATACTGTATAATAAAGTGTTTTATATATATTATATTAGGACCTTTTGTTATTTAATTCCAACTATCATATTTTGCAAAGAATATAGTTGTCCTCACCAAAAACATAGTAATGATGAGGTGTTCAGCTCATAGACTCTTGTACTTGAATGTAATTACATTGTAGTTCAGAAAATATGGCTTTCTATCAAACTACCAGAACACTTAACATCTAATGTTACAGATTTGTTAACATTAGAAAAATCAATTTTTCCAGCAAAATATTACAGTAAGATGTTGTTAGGTTTATGTATTTTTTTTTAAATTTTTTTTTGTGTTTTCCTCCAAAAACTACCCCTAATTGGAGGGAGTTTATTAAAAATTTTTACATGCTCCATTTACATACTGCGTGTATAATGCAAATCAACATTTTACAAAATTAAGATTAAAAACAAAACAAGTACTTATGCTATTAGGGAATAATGAAAGATTTTAACGATTTACTTGAAAAATGAGCAATTTTAAATGAAAAGTGTTGAATTAAATGAATTAAATTTTTAATCCCCAAAATTCAATTGAAAGAAAATTTGAAGTGATTAACTTGCAAGATTGTCCAGATCTATTTTAGTGATAAATTCAATAAAATCTTCATGTAAATGATGAATAAGGTTTTCCTGTGTTGTAGGCCATCCATATCCCAAAAGTACTGATTTAGTAAGTAAATTTTTTCGTTTGTTATCTAAGAGAGAACAATCGAACAACAAGTGAGTTGGTGTCTGCTCGCTAGCTCCATCGCATTTACATACCGAAGTATTCGCAATCTTAAAACGGTAGAAGTAACTTTTGAACCTACCATGGCCGGTTAGGAACATTGTTACATGTGGATAGTTTAAGTTAAAATGCTTAACAGACATTCTGGCATTCACTGATGGGAAAAACTGCTTTGTGTATTGCCCTTTTGACGTTTGCCTCCATTCCTGTTCCCATTTTCTCAGCAAGGATAACCTTATTTTGGTCTTAATATAGGATTTCGGGTACCGATCGTAAACAAAATCCAAAGTATTATCTTTCGAAGCTTCCTTTGCTAAAAAATCAGCTCTTTCATTACCCTCATGTCCCGCGTGAGCTTTTATCCAATTAATTGAGAAGATCCAACCGTCTTCCTCTGCCATTGATATTAGATGCCTTCTGATGGTTTCAACAAGAGGATAGTGAATGTTACTGTTACTTAACATATCAATCGATACCTTTCTATCTGTGTGGATTATAAATGCTCTCTTGTCGACATCCAATGTCTGCATATGAAGCCACTCCACCGTCTTCAAAATCGCCAACAGTTCTGCCTGATTGTTTGAGCAAATTGCGTCCAGCCTGTACTTTCCAGCAAACACTTCAATGTCACCTCTATAACTACCGCTGCACACCCAACATTGTTATTTTCTTTACTTCCAT
The DNA here is from genome assembly GCA_011037195.1 of Triatoma infestans. Classification (NCBI taxonomy): domain Eukaryota; kingdom Metazoa; phylum Arthropoda; class Insecta; order Hemiptera; family Reduviidae; genus Triatoma; species Triatoma infestans. The sequence continues at coordinate 10,354 of JAAEAF010002360.1, forward strand.
CCGTGTAGATGTTCCATATCTTCTCCTCATTTTGTGTACAATTATAAATTTCTAAGTTTGCTATGGAAGGATGCATCCAATTGTAATACTTAACTGGTCTATCATATCGAGAATTATCCAAATCTACATAAGAGGGTTTACCCATTATCACATTTAAGAACTCCGCTCTTCCTTCTATTAAAGAAACTATAGGAATTTCTCCTGCAATAACACATGACGCTTCGTAAGAGATGGTCCGAAAACCTCTTATTATTCTCAACAACATTAATCATTGAACTCTTTCAAGCTTTCGTTGATTATACTTTAATTTTAGTGCATCTTGCCATACCTGCGCTCCGTACGTAAGAAGCGGTACTATAGCTCCTCTATAAATTATTTTTAGTGCCAGTAAACTTTGGCATACCTAGATAATAAATTAATTAGTTTAAGAGATTTACCAGTTATTGTATTGATGTGTTGGTTCCAATTTAGTTTAGAATCTATGGTAATTCCTAGATATTTAAGTTCTTCGACATTTTCCAGACGTTTACCCTCCATGTTACAGAAATTGTTGGTGGTTGTCGTTTCCGTGATATTAATAGAAGTTTTGTCTTGTCCGGATTAAATTGAGTTCTATTGATGTTTGACCATTCACTTATCTTGTTAAGTTCCTCAGAAACTATGTGTTCCAATTCTAGTGTATCCTTGGCTGATATCATAATAAGGAAATCTTATGGCTCCTTAGCTACAAATTTCACTGCGGTAAAAGGGAAAAGGATAGGTCTGCAAATGCCAAAACTTTTGTTTGACTTCCATATGGTATTTTAAGGAGAGAATCATACTGCACATTCCAGAAGTGCGGTCCGCTACACGATCCTTGTGGACATCCCTGAGTAATATTTTTATGAATTCTTGTATCTGCAGTAGATAAAGTAGCTCGCCTGTCGGTAAAGAAACTGATCGCCAAACCATATAAATTCTTAGGGCATTCTGACTCATACAGCGTCTTAAAAATGTTTGGCCACCAGGCCGCATTAAATGCTCCAGCGACGTCCAGTGATATGAGGCAGGTTATATGTTTCCGCTTTAAGTTGTTCTCAATGAAATGTTTCGCTTCCAAAACAGCGCCTATTGTACTTGTTTGAGGTCGAAATCCATATTGTGATGAAGACAGATACTGTCCTTTTAGGTTTATGTATAAATATGAATAATAAGCTCTCCAAGTTTTAAGAAAACCACTGTTGTACCATTTTTGAAGAAATCATAAAAAAAATTGAAAGAAAAAAAAATCAGTGATATGGCATTTTAGTTGCTGGATTTTGAACAAATGTTCGTGTGAAAGGCGGTGTTGTTATGGATATGAAGTTCGAGCTCTCTGCGATGTTTGGTTTTTGAGATATGTTGTTCTCTCACACTCTCGCTCTGTCGCTCTGTCGATCACTATATACGGTTCGCTAAAAATATGTTTTTCTTAATTAGATCCTAAATCAAGTCATTCCTAAGAAGCTACATTACTCTATACTTCTACAGCAGTATGAGAAAGTAATAAGTATAAACATGGGCCTAGACCTATCCTTTTCCCTTTTACCGCAGTGAAATTTGTAGCTAGGGAGCCATAAGATATATTCGTATCCTTTACATGAATTGGATAAGGATTTAGCTAAAATGTAAAAGCATCATAGCGAATAAGATGATGTCCATAGATAGAGTACTTCTTAAGGATAAAATACCATTCCTGGCTAATTATAGATTATCGTATTGTAGATTGACTATATCCTTTACATTGAGAATCTTTCCGCTCTTTTCAGATTACTAACGAAGGAAAGGTTGGCCCATTGCTTATAGTTCCTAGCTGGTGAAGATAGATAGATTTATACCCACTATGGATAGTTGTGGAATATGCACTATCCTGAATAAGACTCAGTTTTACTATCTCTAGTTTGGGTCTTTGGTCAGACCAGGGCGTCAGAAAATAAGGTTTTGAGCAAAATCTTATGTTTCAAAAATTCCCAGTTTGTAGAAAATCAGTTAACCGGATGTGCGACTTCACTGAACAGCTTTTCAGTTTTCTCGATTTTCTCCATAACATACGACTTGTTTCGTTGAACTCGGTGTACTAACATTTATCACTTTTGTTTCATATTTTTTCTGAGAACATTCATTTGAGGAAGTTTTGAGTGAGGAGAAGTTTATGCTTTTCTCGGAAAAGTCGCTTTATAAATTTAAATTCTCCCAATCGTGTAAATTGTTGCAACTAAATATCGTAAGAATTATGTAATTTCAGTAAGAGAAATTCGTGAGATGTTTTACACAGATTTTTTTTAAATAACATAACACTGTTCGTGCAAGAAACAAAGTTATCATGAAATCCTCCGAAATTAACAATAATCACTATTATGTTTATCAAGAAGAATTAACATAAGAGGAATAAGAAAAGCACATTTCTTCAGCATAACAAAAATATAAAATATCGTAAGTGATTAGATAAAATGGAAAAGTTAAACAGCACAAGTTTGGCAAATAGTTTTACTAATTAGGCTATGTTATTAATTGTTGGTCGAAAATCTAGTTTAGAATTGGTGATGTAGAGGACTATTGGTTGTACTGTGTGTCCCTATAAATGGACATGTGGAGCCACAGGTATTCTCTAGAGATCTCGGTATGTCTGTCGGTGGATGGCCTTCTATAGTAATGACTCGCCAGTCCCACTCTCTGATTTCTACTGTTTGTGAACTCTCTCGGGCACTTTGGTCCGGTTTTAATAGCTAGAAGATGGATAAAATGGGAACGAGGTCCGAATCATTGGACTGCTTCCAATTCCATTATACCTACCTACTACAACTGTATTAACATGGATCCAGAAGGATGGTATTCATGGAGCACTCATTCTCTGTACTTCTGTTTAAAGGAAATTCCCTTAAAAAACATACACATATTTTTTCTTGTTTTTCTGAGGAAAATTGTGTCAGTATTTTCTTTAAAATACAAAGAAAGAGTGAAATACTAAAAGAAATTACTTCAATTTAATATCTTATAAAATGTCTTGAGGAAATAATTTTACAAATGGCAAAATTGCCAGAGGTTGTTTAGTTTGCTCTTTGTTATGAAACAGTTATATTTCTTATATATTTCTTAAGATTCCTTGTTTGTTTTGTTATTTCCAATAAGAATCATATATTTTAATAATATATCTCTTCAAATTGTTTATTTAAAAATGAGAAAATAAGAGTTTTTGCTGTTAACTCCTGTAGTGGATATTTTGGAAAATTGGACAAAAGAGAAAAACTTAGATTAAGCTAAGTTACACTTATTGAGCACTGTTTATATTGAATTGCACTGAATAATTACTGTAATGATTAATTTAAAGAGAGAGAGAGTGAGAGAGTATGATAGCGTGAGAAGAGAGGGTCAGATTGACTGGCAAAGTGACGGTGAGGGAGCGATGGACGTTGAGTGTTCATGGCTGTTCGAATGCCATTTGAATGAGTTGTGATGTATATCACAAGTTAAACTATAGTTTTTAAGAAATTCAAAAAGAAAAATTTTTCCCCGGAAGAAGGCAATAAATTTGCTGAAAATTTGAAAAAGAGTTTTTTATGTGACCGCACTTCAACATCCATTTTACAATAGTTTTAATTTCAATTTTTGTGAATAGTGCATACTAAACCAGAATCATGACGGGATATCGCTATATGAGAAACGTGAGGTAGAGCACACACTATTCCAATATCATGACGGTAGAGCGCACACCAATTAATTATAAATGTGAAGAAAATTTGTCGATGGTAACTATGTAAATTGCAGCAAGAGAAAGTTGTTTGAGTGTTTCACACCAGATTTTTACTTTCCCGAGATGCTTATGGAATAAGAGAGACTTCTGAATGCGTGTAATTCCCGGATATATTATGTTTTGGGGCACTCTGCGGAAGTGTGTGTGCGCGGGGGACTAATACAAAAAATCTCAAGGAAGTTCTAGTTGACATTGTATCTCATTCTCTCTGAGCATCAAATTAATCGATCAGACAGAAAGTGTTTGGTCAAAATCGATCATTCGTCTGCTTTTTAATCTTTCTTAGTTAATATTTTTGTAAAAATTAAAATTAAAATGGTTATTTGAAATTTGTTATCATTTATTTATATTCATTTTTTTATTCAGTTTTCCTTGTAGTTTTAAGTTAGAGCAATTACAATGCGTATGTTGTTTTTGGAAAGCTGTTGACCGCTTCTCCTTTCTCCACAAAATTTAAAACTAGATAAACATACAGACAATTTTACTCTCCTTTTATGGCGTCCTCAAATGCTTAAAAGTGGCCATAACAACATCAAAAACTCATTTCGCTATTATTTCTCTGAGCTAATTTCAAGTTCGTTTAAAAATTAACCAATTGCTCAATTCCATTGAAAACTTTTTATATATGAAATTGTCCACCAAAAAATTGTAATTTTTTTCTAGATATAAAAATCAGCTATATGGAAAATTAATTATTTTAGCCCTTCACTGGTGTTTACACTAATGTTTTTCTTATTTCGAGACAATGTAACTGGTAAATGTTTTTCCAATTAGACTGGAAAAATGGATTAATGGAATTAATAATTTTCCTGTTTCCGAGAAAGGACCCTTTCAATGATTGGTGGATAAATTTTTTTTAAATCTCAAATAAAGTTGATCATTATATTTGTAATTTTGCTGTTTGCTCTTGCGCTAACGATTTTAACAAGTCAATTAGTGTAACTCAAAATTGTTTGACCTACTTTGTATTAATTGGTTGTATAATAGCCAATGAGAATGCTAAGGAAATATTTCCTCTCACTTTCTCACTGACTCTCTCTCTCAATCCCTCCCTCCCAATTCCTTGCTAATGATATTTAAATAAATTACAATCCTATATCTGAAAATCAACAATCATTCTATAGCCTCTTCACATTATTTTCCTTAATTTGTAACTTTTATTTTTTAAATAAATAAATTAGACAAAAGGAATGATCTACAATTAAATTTTAATTCTGCATTTAACTGATACTAATTTTAATTAAATAATTGTTAATATGGCTGTAGTTTTTAGGTGTCATTTAATTTAAGGTAATACCCAACTGCACATATTAAATAACGTTAATTCTATACACCTCTAGAAATTTTAGATTTAGATGATATATTTTCCAATGAATTAATACTGTCATTAAAAGCAATCATTTATATGGTATAAAAACTTTCGATTTGTCAATTATTTAATAAATTTTTTGTTGAGTTATAAGCAATGAAGAAAGGTATATAGAGTTGAATGGTAATTTACACTGCTCCTACACAGAATGCGCTACACGTTTATGGTAGGATAGTGTACTCGTAATTTGAATACCCGCCCTCCAAAGTTTACACAATAAATTAAGTGTTCTTTCAGATTGTAATTATTATTTGGTACCACACTACTAAATTATAGATTAAGATGAGCGAACGGCTACAATCTAGCAAAAAACTGTTACTCCAACGGATTTCTATCTGTAAATACATCGGGGCCTCGATAGGAAGAATCTTCTGCTGTGGTAATCTAGCCAGGGCCGGCTGTAGGAAGCGCGTGGTCCTACACAACGTATGGCGTGGGCATCCTTAAAAGTTTTGTACATATATGTAATAATGATTTAGCGTTTATATCATAGAGAAATGAAAATAAACGCACCACAACAATCGGGATGATGGTGGGGATAATGTGAAAAAAATGTTGATTAATTTTGTTACATCCGTAACGAAATAAGCCACACAGGTCCTTTCCACCATATCGGCGTCATAAATTTTGTGTGCAGATATAATGTTCTGTTAAAAAAAGAAAGTACACACTCAACTTTTAAATAATTTTGTGATTGTTACTATTATTATAATTCTTCGTTTGTGGGAACCAAAGCCCTACGTGGGCCCATGTAGATACCCCAAAGAAAAACAACAATAAACCGAGTCTAGAACAAAAATCCAGATCTCGGCCTAACCCATTTAAGATAAACTGCAGTCCCAATAAATCGCTCCGAAATCTACATTTAATAGCCTAAGCTCTAGACCAGACATCCTTTTCGAACAAAGGTCCTTAAACCCTAATTTCCTCACAATCCAAGCAATGTGTCATAAGATGGATGGGTGTTTCTTCCTCTGCCTCGCAAACTCTATAAATGAGTTCTGTCTTGAGCCCTATTACGTAGAGGTGTCTCCTTGAACTATCATGTCCAGTAAGGGATCCTGCCAGATGCCTGAGAGGGGTCAGATCCCAATAAGCATCTCAGACTGCCTACAGCTCACTGAGCTGTGAAACTATCAATGACTAGAAGCTTGACAGGCATGTTCCTAAAGATACGCCAACATCAGGTTTAGGACCATTGAAAGGGAAAGAGACACCTAATTCGGCAAACCTATCTACCTTCTCATCACCAGAATATGGTGATAATTAGCTGATTAATTTTGAAATCATAAATTTCACTGTATAATAATACCATTCCGCTCAAATACGAAACTTATATAACAGAAAATATAAGCAACAAATTCTGACTCGGTGGAAATTAGGCTAAACTTAGATTTATGCAATCAGATGTTTTTTCAAAGTTATTTGTCATGAAATCAAAAGAGAAATTACAAGATAAAATATAAAAAATGAATGACATCATTTTAAAGAAATGATAAACTCTTTTTTAAATTTTTGACAGATTAGATTTTACTAAACACAATAAAAAAAACACTGGGATTTCTGAAAGTTGAAATTGTTTGTTTTGTATTGTTTCCATGAAGCCGACTAAAAATGTTTTGAAATAAACCAACAATATGGAACATAAGTATATTTCAGAAAAACTAATATATTAAAGAAATAAAATCTTTCCATTCATCTATTAGGAACATAATTATTAATGATTAATATTTATAGGAATATCATAGTTAATAACTATGAATCAGGCAAAACTGTGATTTTTTACTTACTGATTACATAAAATTATAAAACTTTTCATATCACACGTTAATTAAACCAGCGAAATTAATAAATTGATACCATATTCTGATATAGGCCTTTAAAAGTACGTTGCTTCGATTTCTAGTACCTAGAGAAAATACTGTACATGGTAATAGCTATGAACTTTTAGTGTTTCTTTTCTAGTTCCATTATTTATTTCTCCCTTGAGCACGGGGCCACAGACGTTGCGTCTCTCGCGTATGCCTTGAGCCAGCCATTCTAATTTGTCCGATTTTTGACACGAAATCTTCTTTTCCGGGATAACTGACCATATACAAACGAAATATAACCACGATTGTTGGTGGAAGTCACACATTTAAGACACAGCCCATTCGGTAAAAATATTTTTTCCTTTTTTGTTTTTTTTTCCGGTGAAAGTTAATAAAGGAAGAATTTGTTCGTGTGTAAAATCTGATAACGGACAAGGAAAAGACAATAGTATGTATATGTAAATTAATTATAGCATAACAATTTCATTTGCAATAAAATTAATAAAATATCTAATAATTATGTTTTATTTTCAGGTAAGTGGCGTCAAATTCAAAGCTAAACTTTGAGGGCCACCAGTAAATTTGTAAGTTTTAGTTTTTGATGCTTTAAAAAACATTTTGAGGCCATATCAGCGCACGATATCCCATCCTCACAAATCGTAGTATTAATAAATATTAAGAATTTCATTGAAATTTCTCTATATCATTTATAGAACTATTACCTGTTAATTACTATCTGTCGTTAATTACGAACTTCAATGTTTTCATAATTTGCGGCATGCTACCCGTCTTCAATTAATGCCACTTTACTGGTTAGCATACTTAACAGTTCCTCAGAAGCGTATAAAATCAATTTTCCCGGAAGAAAGCTTTAAACGAATGTTTGATTGGTTTTCATATGAGAAGATTTGGTTGGTAGAAACTTCTTGAACCCGGAATCCTTTAAAAATACTTCAAATAAAAGTGATAGACTCAACTTGTGTGATTAATTTGCATACAAAGTTTGAAGAAAAAAATCAATGGAATCGTTTACGAGAAAATCTCTTGAAAAGGACCCTTTCGTAAGTGATGTAGTTCTTCCGGTTTTGGGGATTTTAACGCATAACTTCCTGTCGGATCTCCTTATTATAACTAAACGAAATATCAAGATTTAATTTCTTGTGATTTTTTGTTTTCATTCTTGAGTTATACTGTTACGTATACATATATATATGCACGCATACATACCAGACAAATTAAAAAAAAAATAATTTAAGACCAGAGAGACCGCCCTCAAAACTGTAATTTCGTAAATTTTAGAAGATTGCATTCTTTCTTTTACAGAAGTAAGGCACTAAAAAGGAAAGGCAGGAATAAAGTTGCCTCACATTGAGACCAATAATTTTGGTCTGGCTTTCGACGGAAGTAGTATATTATACAATTATTTGAAAATCTGTAAATAGAATTTTTGATAAAACATCGGAAGCCATTGTTTGTTTACATCCATCTTACAATACACAATAACCAGTGCATTCTGGTACATTCCAAAACTAATGTAATAGTAACGTAGTTTTATTGTAGAATACAATGACATTCTGATAATTGAAAGACCATTCATTTATTGATTTCATTGACGACAACAATTGTATTGTTTGATTTCTGTATAACTTCCCGTCCTGAAAACTGTTGATTTCCTATGAATGAAAACATCAAAATTGATATCATATGAAATGTAGTTTGTGAAATAGGTATCTAGGTTATCAAGCCGAACTGTCAGCTGATAATTTTTCACACGAATGTAATAAGTTTTCCTTTTCTTTTGTTTTCCATTAAAAAAAAAAACAACATAACACCAAGCATCATCATTGACTCGTTCATTAAACATTTTTAGGGTGTCCGCAATTGAGGATGATGAACTGATGAAATAGGAAGGTCTTCCTGGTATAATCTTCAGAGCGTTCAGCGAATCTTCTTCTTTGTACTTTCTCTTAAAAAGAGCTTTAAACTTGGTTTACATTATCTTTTAGTTTTATGAGCCAGTTTTTTTCTGAGAAAATCGATAATGCAGTGTTGAAAGGAGTGTTTTTATTGGGATTTCTTCACAACTCTACTTTAAGGCATTGCATGACCTTACCAATTATTTAAAAATAACAATGTGGTGACCAACTCATTGTTAAATCACACTCTAACAAATTGTTTACTTACATTATATTTAACTAATAATTCTTATACCTCTGACAAAGAAAGCGGGATGTACTGGGTCAGGAGACCTAATGTGGGATATTGTGGTGATATTGTCAAACATATTGCGACCAGTCTCTCCAGGAAGAGATCAGAAATGACCGGGAAATCAAGAAATTGCTATAACTATCTGCACAGTGTAGTAAATATTCACTTGTATTTGAAACGTTTATTTATTTTTGGGGTTCAGAGAAATTAGTGACATAACAAATCCTAACATAACAGATTTTGTTTAATGTTTGTCCTTTGTCTTCTGAACTACAATGTAATTACACTAAAGGATGATAACCAACATGTACCCCCACCCCACCTCTCTAAATTTATGTTAGGACAAGTGAATAAATATTATTTACAAGTTTATCATTGTACATATGTGCAGTCAGAGAAAGTCGTGTGAGTGTTTCACACTTCTAGTGTGAACATATAGCAATCACATTAAACAGAAAATATGAAAATTTTCAAAATTGTAATTTGTATTTTGTTAAAACACGCTGATTACCGGACGTTTATATTAATGCAAATTAGTGAATGAAATTGAATGCCCAATGATTTCATTTGTTACAAAGTTCATTTTTGAAAAGTAATTAAAACAGTATTGTACGAATAATAACACAGGTTAACAATGTTTGGTAAAATCTGAAATTTTCCCCGAAGATCCTGCAGGAATTAATGGTAGAAAATAAGCACCAGAGGGCAATGAGCGCTGACAATCTATATACAGAGTATATATATATAGGGGGAGAGAGAGAGAGAGAGAGAGAGAGAGCGAGAGAGTAGAGGAACGTGTGAAAAGGGTTCTGTAAGAGGAGTCGCTTTACTGTTGGCAACTTCCGTTACTACTTCTTCCGTTCGTGCTTGGTCGTCTGGCGTAGTACCTAGAAATGGTGCAAACTTACCGCCAACTTCAAAACAACTTTTAATTGCACAAGCTATTGCCCTGCAGGGACACATACATACACACATAGATATTCTCTTCTTTCCTAGTTCACACACACACACACACACACACACACACACAAATATAACCTCTGTGGGTAGTGTCGTTGTTTCATCTCCTTTGCCCCCTAACTACAGTATACATACTTCGAAATCTCCACCCCCTTCATAGCAAATCCGTTTCTGCCGTAAGCTTCCTCACACTGTCAAAGTAAACTTCCCTCCAATAACACGTACTTCCCACATATTTATATATAAATTATAAAATAACAGAGTTGTTGTTACCAACAATTTTAGCAATTATTAATTTATTCACGTTTTCAAGATTTTGGTTAGACTTTTTTTAATGACGCGTAAGTTTTATTATTTATGGTTAAATATTTAAAAAATATCACCATCGTTTTTATTTTCTTAGATTTTTTATGTATTGTCTGAACCTTCTTACTTCTAGTGAGGGGAAGTATTGCGATCGTGTCAAATGTTCGTTATTGACTTTTGATTGGAATTAAGAATTAAGTATAAGTTTTTAGCGAATAGTGTATATATGTGCGTTTTCGTTAACAAAATATCTCAAAAGCGAAAAATCGCAGAAAGCTCATAAGAAATTCCATTCAGGTTCTACCACCGATGCTAAACAACGAAGGATCACTTTTTAGTTGAAACAATGTTTTTGGAAAAATGATTTTAAATTATTCTGGTCTAATTCTGAGACATTAGATTTTAATAAGAAGAACCGGGAAATACACTTAATGAGGTCACCAAAGTTTCAACTTGATATTTCGTTTAACTTCTATCAAGGGATCTGAAAATAAGGTTGGTACAAATCGGCGAATCATTAGCAATCACTTCACTGAATGGATTATCCATCCACCTGTAGACAAAGAGGAAAATTTGAATTTTTCAGGCGTTTTTCTTTAAACTGGCATTACATTTAGAGAGTTATCGACTTTTATTTCAAACAGTTTTCCGGGAAAATTCATTTTATGAGTGTTTAGAGCGCCAAATAATTGAAAGCATTGCCAAAATGCCGAGTTTGAAGAAAACTGACAGACCGAAAATGCTTTCTAGAACTTGGAATGCTAACTACACATATGGTCCTCTCACTTTTATTTGACACATTTTTTCGAAAATTAAAGAACTGAAAATTAATAAGTCACAAAAAAAAGACTTTATTTAAAATGAACACAGTGTACAGTTACATACAGACGGTATACAATTTCTCTCTTAATAATTTGGAATGCCCTTTTATATATATTTGTGGCAGGATATCTACATATATAACATCACAGAAGATATGATATAGTTATCAAACAATATTTATACATGATATTCCCTATCTTGTACTTAATTAGATAGATACTTTAATCTTATGGGAATATTACATAAAACATTCTCTTCTTGTGGTGAAGGGTTAGGTGACGTCTAACTGAAGAAGAAGATTTTAGGAGGTTTTGGGGTAGGTAGGGAAGTCATTCTTAGTCCTTCAAGAGTCATTTTCAGTTCAGGATTTTTCATCTGTAATGTTGAAGCCAGTTAAAGTTAGTAACAATTCCGTAATGGAAGTAAATTGCAAGTCGTGTGAAGTTTTCACGCCAGATTATTCTTTGTATAACAATTTATTTTCTTAGAATTAATGAAAATCATTATGGCAATTTATTACTTTGTTTAATGGGGCAGTCCCTAATTCAGGAGATTTAGTTTAGTGTTGTAAGACATTAAGGGCCGTTATTCGTAAACATATACCTGACGAATGTTAACAATTCATTTAGATTAGAATATCTAAGTAATTGAAGATTATTACATTTTCTTTGCTTTCTATACTGACAAATGGGAGTCCGGAGCGTAGCAACTGAGAAAATATATACGCATTTATCTGTTGCATTTAAAATACTCTACTGCATCACCCAACAAACTTGGAAAGCCCTGAACAGTGAACTCATCATGCTTTCAGCATGACGCTAAATTAACTTTAGTAGGCCATTACAAATTTACTCAAATATCAAACAGCAATTGATATTACACAATTTAACATCATGCAAACTAATTAGATATGCTTATTACATCGACAATGTATAGATCTTTACACTGCACAATGCCAATACATATGCTGCATTGGTGATAATCAATTTGGCTCTTTGAATAGTTCAAATCAAGAATTAACAAATAATTCCTCTCTAAAATTAAATAAAGCGATTCTCATATGAAACATTCCCAAGAAATGTACACAATTCTTCTAATTCACAAATTTTCTATAAAGTCAGAATATTTATATGTTATTACCATTAACCCCCACCAGGTAGTGGAAGAGTAAATCATACTGAAATGGAAATATAAAGATCATGTTTTGTTTACAATAAATTTACAAAAGAATTTACAAAACTCCAGGAGTGTCAGTTTTAGCAGCTATAACCTCCTAAAGGTAAATATATACATTGTTTAAAGCTTAATATATAAATGATTTGGGAAAAATAAGATATAGAGGAAACCAAACGTCTCAGCTTCCTCCATAAGTCCCTAAAATCAATTTTACTTCCCCTTTTATGTAAGATCAAGTTCAAATTTGACATTCCGTTTGTGTAAATTTGACATGGGATCCGAGAGTAAGTTGTCTGTCAAAATTCCTTAACCGGAAGTACCACTTTACTAATTTTTTTTTTCACTTTTTGCGATTTTCTTGAAAATGGCTCCAAAATTTTTCTTAAACTTAGCACATCAACTAGCAACTTGTATTTGGAAGGTTTCTTCGGGAAAATTCATTTAAGGAAACTTTTGGGGATGGGGTAGGAGGTATTATATTGGCCTCTAAAGTGCTATTTTAGTTTATTACACAATTTTATCATCTAAATATATTAGTTGGTATTGAATTTGTTGACAAAATTATTAGAATTAGTGTTTGACAAAAATTGGTTGCCCGGAAGTGCGCTTTTGCTGAACAGTTTTTCCACTTCCTTGCGAGTGTTCTCAATAATAACACCTGACTGATTCTTTTTTTTTTTCTTCTTTTTTTTTACACTAACTATGAATACAGAATCCTATCACTTTTATTAGAAACTTTTTCGAGAAAGTTTATTTAAATAAATTGAGAATTACGCTGTCCTCAATAAATAGTCTTTTTATTAAAAAATGAGATTGTACCATTCATGTAAATTGAAGGCTACTAAACATCCGATTAGAATTATAAGTTTGAAGAGAATTAGTCAGTTATAACTTACGCAAACTGCAGTAAGAGAAAGTCGTGTGAGTGTTTATCACACCAGATTTGGGTTTTGCTTAAATATTAGATATGTATAACTATCGCTTAAATTGTTTTTTACTGAGTTTTTATCAAATCGGTCATTCATCCTTTCTTTGGAATTCTTTCAGGTAAAAGCTTAGCATCCTCCTTCTGGGATAGTAAACCTAACCCACCTGGGTATTTGACGCATCTGTTTTTTATTTAATTTTGTAATTCAATTCAGTTCATACAAGTAATTTTATTAGAAACAAAAAGTAATTGAAAAAAATAAATATTGGTGTACAGTTATTCATTTCGTATTATTAATGTGAATATTTTTCTTAAAATCAATTTCATTTTTCATTTTTTTTAATTACATTTCCCTCTGAAAGATGGTTTCCTACTACGGAGGAAATAATGGCAGAATTTGAACCGCAAGAAACGAAGAAAATGCAGTATAAAGTTAAAGATGTTCAGAAGAAAGACGAAGATGCCGTTTTGGTTGAAAGGGTTTTGATGTTTTATCTACGGATGATTCCAACGAAAAAAGGGAAACGTTAGAGGAAAATATCACCCCCCCCACCTCTCTCCCAAAAGTCCCCTCAAATGTAATTTCTATGGAGAAATGTTTCAAATAAAAGTTGTAGCTCTTTGTATGTGTGGTCGATTTAACATGTTTAAAGAAAATCGTTAGAGTCGTTTTTGAGAAAATGACAAAAAACTGAAAAAACTATTCAGTAAAATGGCCCTACTGGTTGATAGTTTGTGCCAGAAATCTTCGTATCTGTTATGGTAGTAGTACCCAATCGGAATAACAAGTAGAGCTTCCTGATACTTTTAGTTTTTGAGATATTCTGTTACAATCCACATTCATATACATATATATATATGTACAAAACAGACCATTCACTAGAAATATTTTTCCATATTGAGGGTACCAAAACATGTATTTCCGGTGAAATCTGGCACGATCGCAATAAGTAATTCTTCTCGTTAGGAGTAAGAGAAAGTAATGAAAAGGCAACTTCGAACATCGACAAGAACCAAAGCGCTATACTGAATTTTAGGGAATTTCTGGATGATAACGTGTCATTTAACTAATTTCAGTTGCCATTTTAATTTTATTGGACTGTTTATCACCTGTTAGTGATAATTTAGTGACTGTCAAATTTGTAGAAAAGACTATAGTTATGTGAAGTTGTCTAAATTGATTTGTTTTTTGTTTTCCACTTTAATTTACAAAACACAGTAAACATGTAAAATTTGTTATATGTTGTTAGTTGTGAGTGAATGCGATTTACAGGGGTCCAGTTTCAAACTATACTGCACTCTTGGGAATCACTGTTGTACGACCTCCCCTAGCAAACTTTCCTCTGTGTGATTTAATACCTAAAATAAAATTTTAGTAGGCAGATATTGCATATGTACGAGGAGTTCTAAAAATAAAGATAAAACCTGCAAGGAGAATGTTTATTGATTTCACTTGAATAAACGTATGTATAGGCAAACGAATGGATTCAATCATACATGAATCAAATTGATATTATACTTACAATTGTAAATTTATTTTCATCCTGTTGTGTATGGCAAATTTCTTCATGAAATTTTCACTGTTTGCTAAGTTGACAGTCATACTGTACTCCTTGCTAAGATGACAGTCAAACTATACTGTTTGCTAAGATGACAGTCATACTGTACTGGTTGCTAAGATGACAGCCAAACTGTACTGTTTGCTAAGATGACAGACAAACGAACTGTACTGTTTGCTAAGATGACAGTCATACAGTACTGTTTGCTAAGAAGGCAGTCAAACTGCATTGTTTGCTAAGCTGTCAGTCTAACTGTACTGTTTGCTAAGATGACAGTCAAACTGCACTGTTTGCTAAGATGACAGTCATACTATACTGTTTGCTCAGATGACAGTCAAACTCAACTTACCCAGAATATTATTGATATTAATAATTTTTACGAAAAAAACACTCAAAGGACTTTCCCTTAGGTTCAGTATTTGTCAAAATCCAGTTAAATTGTTTTTTAACTGAAAATTGGAACTTCTAATTACAACAATCGCTTAGAAGATTCAATTACTTAATGGTTAAATTTTGCTGTTGAAATAAACATAACTACAAACATCATTACCTATCCAATGTTACCAATAGAATGCAAAATATAATTCATAACCATACCAATAACATTAAACTTATAAATAAACCAACTAGTCAATTCAGCAACATCATTTTTAGTAAACTAAAAGACCCAATTAAGAAAGAAGAAGAATTATCTGAACTCATATATCAAATAAAATGCAATAATTGCCTAGACATTTATTATTTGGCTACACTTCCAGACACGGGCATACTGCAAAATTAAAGAACACCAACATGATTTGGCAAACAAGAAAAATTATAGGTACGTCCTAGCTAGCACACAAACAAGCACAATACTTATTTGATTCCGCCACCACTAAAATAGAAGACATTAAGAATAATAACCCAAATTAAAACTAAAAGAAGAGCGTTATATTAATAAATATTTTGATAATAGTCCAGAGAGGAATTGCCACACTTATATATAAAGATATTTTAAAAAGATTGTAAATAATTAATTCTTGTTAACTGGTTCAAAATTTTGCATGAATAATATACAGTATACACTGATTACAAATAACAATTAAATAGACTAATTATTTTTAGATTCCGAATTAAATTCAATACATTATTCTGTATTCTCTAATTCAAGACAAAATTCACATTTTGTCATTCACATTTTGTCATTCACATTTGTTACTTATCTTCTGTTTGTCTTGGAAATAACCCAGTTAAAACGGTCTGTTAGTTTAGTGGTAAATAAGTTAACCACATTACTACTTCATCAGTTAGAAATATTTTTTTTTTTTGGGCATTGGCTTCGCCATACAGCCAGCACCATCTATGTGTGATTCTCTATTTATTACCTTCTAATAAAATTTAATCTCTTACTAAAAGTTGCACTTCTTGCTTAAATTGAAGAGTCTTTCGTTATCCCATCCAACCCGATACCAGGGTGCCAATCCTGGCTCAGCCCGCCCACCAATAGCGGTGGCTCCCATTTATGTACATAAGCGAACACATTCATGCCAATAATTACATTTATTCTCATAAATACATTCATACTGATACATCTGAATTAACTCGCTAAACCTACATTTACTCTCCATAAATACATAAATAAATATGCTCGTACGAGCATATTTATTTATGTATTTATGGAGCATGTGTGCATGTACGGTATAAACCCGTACATGCACACATATTTTGCACATACATATACACAAATATATTTACATATATGGATTTACAAGCCTGTATGTATATACACCCAATATATATATATATTTAACTAGTCACATTATACATACCTCTGGATGGCGGTTACCATTCACTCTTCAGTCACACTTTCATATACATACACCCTTTACAGTCATCCAGCAACTATACACATCCTGTTAGAAATATGTTCCAAGTATTAATAAGGTTATCTAACAAAAGTAAATTACTGTTATTAGTACTGTTGAAGATGGCATCATAAGGCCGAAACGTCCAGTTTTTTAGTAATAAAACCAGGAGAAAGAGTCACTAATTTGTACAACTAAAATCAATCCCCCCCCCCAACCTCTAAAATGAATTTTTCCGGATAAATGTTTCATATTGTTGTGGAAAGTTCCATTCTGCGTTAACCGCTTTTTTTTCTATTTGGATTTTCTAACATAACAGAATATTATATATGTGATAGAAATATTGGAATATTATACATTATAATATTATACAAAAATTGGTATTTCGGTGGGAATGCTTGGCATAGTAATTCCACAGAACTCAGAAGTGACAAGTTTTTGTGTACAGTTAACAAACCAAGTTTAAAGAAAATTATTAGAACAATTTTTGAGAACACACGAAAAACGGAAAAATCAAAATGTCACTCTTGGTTGTATTGGTAGAATGCAAATTATTTTTTAATATTTTGCAAAGTATTGAGAGTATTCAGACATCTTGTTCACAAACACACAATAGGCGCTTGAACTGGACAATATGCAAATAATTTTTCGCAAACAGAGGACCTCAAAACATTCATTTCTAGCAAAATCTCAATTTCGAAAATTCGGCGCGATCGCAACACTTCCTCTTGCAGCAATAATATAAAGTTAATAAATAAATAAACAAAAATAAATGCAAAGAAAACAGTTTAAATATACAGTTACTCGTCCGCAATAAATTTTCCTTTTAATGAACATTTATTGGTAGAGGTAATAAATGTATAATACAAACTCCAAGGTAGTTATGAAGATATTGGATTGACAGAAAGAAAGAACCGTAAAGCGTCTTACACTTAAATATTTACTGGATATGTAATGGGCAGAAAAATTTACATTCTTGAGGGAAGACAAGACAAGAAAAGAATTGTTTGTTGGACCAAAGAAAAGACAGACAGATAAAGCGAAAGGAAAAAGTCCTGTGAATGTTTGAACGTCCAAGAAAGTGTGTGAAGTTAGAACAAGGTGTGCACCAAAGAAATTGTGAGCGATGAAAATTATGGCACCGATAGAGAAAGAGAGAATATTCCACAAGGAAGAGGGAAAGAGAAAAGAAACAAAAGGCGTAGGACACCTTCTCCTGGGCTATATTAGTGTGTGTGTGTATATGTGTATTAGAGGTATGTTTAAGGTTTACGCATAAAAATACAAGAATAGAGTTCTTCTCCAGCAAGCACAGCCGGAATATACCTAGCCATGGTTGTTAGCTCTGGAAATTCTTGGCCTGGAACGGCTATAAAAGATAAATTCCAATGTAAAATGTAGGTTCTCTGCTATGAACTGCGCACACTTCTCTTATGTATATATGTACCATATACCATGGAGCGTATGTTTTAGTTTTGAGTACAGTGGGAGTTTGCTATATGCTTCGTTGAACTGTCTTACCATAGCGCCATCCTGGAAATATCCTTTATAACTTTCCAATAGAATTTTATTTCTTACCTCTCTCTTTCCTCCATTTATCGTGTATTGTATCATTAATAAATAATTAAATAAATAAAAGACACACACACATAGCTTACTTTTTTTTATAATACTATTATTGATATTTACAACTGTTCATATAATAACACAATAAGCTGAACATAATGACATGTGCGCAAGTGCCCTTGAATTATACTGCCTTAAAGTTTACTGAGGCAGTTTGTTAATGGTTGTGTAAGACTCGCGGCCATAGGCGTTTTAGTCGGGGGGAAGAACTACCAGGACTGTCTGAAGCGGTCAATTGTACGACGAGAGGATAGAATCAAGGAGGAGAAAATGGATTTTTTTTTTTAAATAGGAAGGTATGATTACTTTGATGAAAGGGAACTTTAGATCATTGTATAAGATAGGTGTAGGAGCTTGGGTGATTTTGCGGAAGATTTTGGATTGTAGGGGCTAGATTCTTTTCTAATTGGTTTGCTTGGTTTAGCCCCAGACTTGAACCACGTAAGGGCTAAATTGTACGTAAAATTGTGTACATACTTAGGTATTTCACGTGTCTGCAACAGGCACGGGAGTGTTGATGTAGTATAGTGCGGGACAAGTTCCTCGGCGAAGTGTAAACGTTACATTGGTGCTCTTACTTTCATTCATTTTTAACTTTCCACTGTTTGCTCCATAGTTCTACTACATTTGTGATTTTGGATGTTGTGGGTGACGGATTGGGAATTGGGGTCGGAAGAAAGGAAAGCTGTGTCATGTGCTAATTGTGGGTG
The DNA here is from genome assembly GCA_011037195.1 of Triatoma infestans. Lineage (NCBI taxonomy): Eukaryota > Metazoa > Arthropoda > Insecta > Hemiptera > Reduviidae > Triatoma > Triatoma infestans. The sequence goes on from JAAEAF010002360.1 coordinate 29,442, forward strand.
GGTTTTGTGGGTTGTCGGATGTTTAGAGCGCCTAGGATACTTGCTTGAGGTACTCCACACCTCGCGAGGAATGTGGAGGAGGGTTGTGTCTGACCTGGAAGTAACATTCAGTAAAAGGTAGGAGTGCAGATAGTGAAAAATATTTTTTTCTCCTATAATAGTTCTGGAAACATATATTTCCAAGGAAACTTCAATTCAGACAATTTGGCAAGATTATAATACTTCCTGCCGCGGTAAATTGAAACTCAAACTCGCAAAATTCCAGTCAAGTATATATATATACATATCAGATGGGAGCCATATGCAGTATTATTCTGTTACCAAAACCAAACGAATAAAAAAAAAAGGAGCCAGGGCGAATAAATGAAAAAAAAGAGATATATCATTGGTTGCAATAAAGATATATTCATTTTATTAATCATTCTTCATATGTGTATTAACAATGTATTAGTCATTAACAATAGTTTTTATTATTATAAGATAATGATATTATAATTAGCACCCTATAAATAGATAGCTATAACAGTGGTATGTTTGTAATGTAAACAGGCAAAGTTAGATTGTTCACTAACCGACAGACAGACTGACAGATAGACAGACAGACTGTGTTGTATACATTACATCTAGTTGTTTAGAACTGTATGGACACATCAACAATAATATGATGATATTATAATAATAAACTACACCACCTGACAGTGCTCTTGGCCATATTTATTTGTTACGTGAAATACTACTGGATTTGACTCTATTATGATAGGATTTAATTAGAATTAGCGCATTTCCAGATAATAATGTGTTATATAATAGTACCGGATGTAAAATCTAACATACAAATAATTAGTTAAAATTGAATTGGTGTTGTGGGTAAGTATATATAATGGCTAAAATCTGAATGGTTCTGTTTTGTGTCCACTAAAAAATTAATTATGTAAGCAAAGGATTGCATTAAAAATATACAATTTAATGAAAATTTCGCTTACTCACTCAGAAAGGCCATCAACTTTATGGAAAGTTCGCTTACTCACTCAGAAAGGCATCAATTTTATGGAAATTTCGGTTAGTCACTCAGAAAGGCATCAGTTATATGGAAATTTCACTTACTTACTCAGAAAGGCCATATACTAAACATTTTCTCACGATTTTATATTTTTGTAGAGCTTTTCTGGGGGAACACTGCATAGTAAAATTTTCATCGAAGTTCCGTTCTGATCGGCTTCTCGGCCTTTCGGCTAAGAGAAAGTGTAGTATCCGTCCTGAGGAAATTTATAGTACCCCAATTGTATAAAATTGAAATCTATTACATGATTTACTACAATTCAAAATTTGTAGCACAGAGTGCGCACTTACAGAATCAGTGACTTATTTTTTTTTTGTTCTCGAAGACGAATGTGACTTTTGAAGCGGTTTCCTAGGAATCTGTAAGTTAGGTTTAACTTTAAAGTGCAGTTAAGTCATTTAAAAGTGGTTCTCAGAGGTGCTGCCATGCAACATAGTCATTTTCCTGAGTCCTAATGTTCGAAAAACCAGTCCTAAGTCTAGTTCCCACCATTTATATTCATATGTAAATGACTAAGACCAACTAAGTCTTCAGTAACAGTCCCATGTTTGAAGAAGAAAATTTTGAATAATTGCAATAAGAGAAAATCGTGTTAGTTATTCATGTCAGTGTTCGCATTTTATGCATATTTTATTCTTAAAATATTACAAAAATTAATTTAAAAAATAAAATTAGTCATTTTAAGAAACTAAAAATTTTAGTAGCGTCATACCTTTCATATCATCGTCATATCTTAGTGATTAGTACAAGATAAGTTCTTGGTGTGCTTGTGTGTGTGTGTGTGTGTGTGTGTGTGTGTGTGTGTGTGTGTGTATATTTATATAGGGGAAAGTTTAAGTATCTGAAACAAAAACTTCATTATTTTTGAAGAAAAAGAAATCTGAATATAATACCGGTAGAATTTTGTTCTGTAAATACGCCCCAGTAACGATTGTATTAAGCGAGAAAAATAGTGAGTTGGTGGGGGAAGCCAGAGGTACAAGTTGGAATTACAAACTTATGAGAAGCTCACTGGCAACCGCTCAGTGCGGGGGGAGGACGTGAGTACTCTTGCTACCGCACCCTGCTTTTCGCCAAGTTAATATTGGCCAACTTTGCTCATGAATATATTAACTCCTTCCAATGACATTCTCCTCCTGGCTTTGCTTTTCTAATTTTTAACCCTGGTTACTGGTACCAAGGCGGTTGGCGGAAGTAGAGGCAGACAAAAAAAAGTAGTGAATAAATAAAGCAGTGAATATTAGTAAAGTTAGAAGAATTAGTTTAACTAAATATCGAGAACACCTAGAAAAACTAAAGAGACTGAAGAAGATACCAGTTCTTTAAAATTGTTTTACAATTTAACGAACCTAAATTTTACTGCTGATAGAGAAAATAGTGCGGTTTGTTCGAACTCCTCGAAAATTGTATTGAGGAATAGTTTGTGTCTTTGTGAGTGAAATTATATAATTGAAATATGAAAAAAATCAAGATGGGGACAGTCTACAATTTATTCTGCTCTACAGAATAACCCGTGAATGTTGAAAGGTTCACAGCTCCGCAAGCCACTACACTTGCTCACTACGGTTAGTACAGGCATCACTTCTAACTTGTCACACGTCACTCTTCAAGCGACTATCGACAGCAACCTTACACCCCTCTGTGGTCAACACCAACCAAACTCATCTTTCATTCTTCGCTCGGTCACACTCTCTACACGCTCTAAACTCCCTTCTCCTTACTCATCGCTAAATATAGAAATGTTACGATATAACCGTATTGCTGTCTCTGTTTGCTGATGACACGGCCCTACATGTGTCACCATGGCGAACAGACACAATTACAAACAGACTGACCAAAAATTTCCATAGAATTGTAAAATACTTCCGTAGGTGGAAAATTAAAATAAATTTAGAAAAAACACAAGCAACACTGTTTACTAAAAGAAGACCAAATTATAGACCAACAAATAGGCAAAGTACGAAATTGGGGTAAATTCTAAACATTGCTTAACGTGTTCAGGTAATGTACGAAATGCCTAGGCATTGTACAAAATGTCTGATTTCTTACTTTGCCCGTATTTATGACAATAAATAAATATTTTATTATTATATAAATTTTGTTTGAGTGCATGTGATCAGTTTGTATCAGTCAATCATCACTCTCATTTACAGCATTTATCAACCATCAGTCTGCTACCAATGCAATGTCTATTAGCTTAAGAAAAACATTTTCGGTAAAATGGGATTTCAAAATATATATTTTTAAAAGAACCTCTAATTGCAAAATTTGCCTCGATCATAAACCTTTGTTTTAAGTGGTTCTCTTTTCTTTAGTAAAGTAGAGATGGTAGAGTTTCCATCTAACTAAAATAACTAAAATAGTGTCATTAGAGGTCGTGCACCAGTATTACAGGAGGTGACAAAGGTATTGTTTATCCATTGAACGGATTCCCTGGAAACCCCAAAGAACGGTTAATATTGAGGAGTTGTGCGTTGGTTAGAAGAAGCAGGAAGCGGAAGCGAGAAAATAATGAGAAGCAGAAGGAAAAAATCGAAGATAATCCGATCGAAACTGGATTTAGTGCAACCATGAAGATGTAGCCCAGCTGGGTGCACAGTAGCTTACAAAATCTCCTTAATCTTTATGAGTAGGAGGAAACATGAATGGTTTACTTTATCTACAAAATAGTGTAATCACTTGGAAATTTATACTATTTTTGGATAGTTTGCGAACTATGTTACATTCGTTGAACCTTTATGGACAGTATTATGTCGGCTGATGAAATAATTCGAGCTTGTTTCCGTACTTAACACGAAAATTAAGACTACAGATCTACCAAACTCTTAGACAGAGCAACCTATTAGTAGATCGGTCAAGCGTCACTGAAACCGTAATGTTCCATTTTTTTTACATTTAGACCTTGAATGGCGGACGCCACTCTATATGAATGACAGCAATGAACAAATTGCAAGTAATTCAAGTACTTGAGTACTACCAATGCACTTACTGGTTTTGTAACATTGTAGCTGGCACCAGTTTCGTAATGCCTTGGCAGCATCAAAGTTTTTATGGTCCGAAGAAATTCACAATGAGTTGGAAATACCAACAATCAAAGACTTTATAGACAAGACATCACACAGATTTCTAAACAACCTACAAACTATATCAACGAAGCTGGAACATGATCTACGAAAATTGTTTTTAGCAAATGCTTTGCTTATGTACGTGCTTGAACAAAATTTTACAAAAAGGAAAAATCGCAAGCAATTCATACTACTGATTACTACTACTGATTTTTTTTCAGTTCTTCGCAATTTCTCAATAACGGGTCTAACAATCTAAGCAGATTTCGTACATAAATAAGCCTATCAGCATTTATTTGAAATATTTGCCAGACAAATTATTTTTTTGGCGTTCTGGAAACTTCTACCATCATATTAATTTGGTTAGACTCCACGTTCGAAGAAAATCGCAGGAATCTCCAACTTGGTATTCCCGTTTATTTCCGCATCTGACAAAAAGGTTTTGGCCAAAATCCAACACCAGAAAATGCGGCTTTAATCAATGGTTATTTCAGTTTTTCTCTAAAATGGCTCCTGCTACATTATCTTGAAACTTCGTGTACTACCTTCACACATAAAATGCCAATCACTTGTATTTGAAACATTTTTCTGAGAAAATTAATTGTTTGGGGGTTGTTCTGGGGAGAAGCAGTAATATTAACCTTTCTTCTAAAATACCACTTTAATAGATTTCAACCTTTATATTAAGATACATTACAATTATTGCTAGAATTCCAAATGGAAGTGGGATAATGCGACTTTAGTGAATGGGTTTTTGAGTTGTTTGGCATCTTCTCGAAAACGGCTACAACGATTTTCGTTACTTGGAATGTTAACTGAACAGATAAACACGTATCACTTTTATTTCAAATATTTTTTCCAAAAAAAAATTATTTTAAGGTGTTTTGGGGCCTGATTATAAAATTTAATCTCCCGCTATAAACTTTGTTGGCTGAGACCGAGGTGGAGTCCACAAAGTCCACTTAGATATACATGTACTCAGTTAACATATAGCCAAAGCCGCTACTTTTTTAAAAAAAACCTACTTCTGAAGAATACCAAGAAAAGACAACTTCAATTGAGTAAAAAAAAAAGAAAAAGTAAGTTGGATAAAGTCCCCATAATTACAATAAATCTTTCCATTTATTAAATTTGCAGTCAAGTTCATAAATTTCTAGATAATTTCTGAAAAATATGATGCTAAATAAAAAATAATGATGCTCTTGAATATTTATAAAATTGTTAGCATCACAATAAATTAATGTCATCATCTTATGAAATTATGATACTGGAATATAAATTAACTCTTCAAAAAATTAGGTTCAAGCAATATTTCTTACCAGCTGAGGGTGATAAACTTACATTGTTTGCCCAGGTAACTATATCAACAATTGGTAGGAAGTGTGCAGTGTGTAAGTATTATTTATTATAAATCTAACCATGAGTGGTTACATTTAAACATATTATATTCACATTATAATTTACATTTACACATCATTTATATTTATATTTATTTATTAGCATTTTTACTTTCTCATTCGGCTCTAAAATAGATTGCAGTCATCAATCGCAGTAAATCGTATATTTTAACAGGAAATATATTTCCTGTTCGTGCAGGAAATGTATTTCTTCCAGACTCCTGAGTACGAAAAATTGTGATTTCTAGAAATTGAACTTTTTGTAACTCACCCATTCTGTGCTTATGTATGCGGATCTCACCATAGCTCAAAATGGAAAAATTGCAGAAATCTCAAAATCGATATTTCTTATTGTTGGCTAACCAGCGGACGCTGTGTAAATTTTAATCAAAACCGGATATAGTACTTCACGAAGACTTCCTATTTTTTTCCTTTTTTTCTCGATAACGTTTCAAACGATTTACATTAAATTTTGTATACATCATGCATGCAATTCAGATGTATCACTTTTATTGGGAAAAATGAATGCCGGGAAAAGTAAAGAAATGCTAATTTTTTCCAGACGGACTTAACCATTCAACTACCGTTCAGGTGTTATGGAAGGTGACGGACATTAAACCACTATATTCTTATTAATACATCAAATAAAATTCAAGGCCAAGAAAGGGGAATCGAACCCAGTACCCACACTTCACTTTTGTGGTTCGCGCCATAACCAGCTATCATGGCGCCATTTTTCCTAGAAAATTATGTTATAGAAGTTCTTGGGGAAGGTTGATATTAAGATTTCTTCGAAAAAAACCATTTCCTTTTCAATAGATTGTACGATACTAGAGCATAATATAATAATATTCATTATACCGATATACCCTATACAATCGGATTCTTTAAGGATCTGTATGCAAGACATCACCTTTATTTGACATTTCTTCCTAGGAAATCATTTTAGGCGATGCTGGGGGAGCAGGGAGCAGCATGCTCCATTTAAAAGTGTAGTATTACTATAGTTGATGTTCTCCCCACCTTTGTGGCATAAACTGAACATATTAGAACTTGGGAGATTGAAGAAAATTTGTCGCCTGAAACAAAAGAAATGCGAAAAAAAATGACGGCTTGATAAGTGTGTCAATTTTGACGATAAATATTTAGCTCTTGATTAGTACCCTTCATCCGCGCTTTTATTTACTATATCATAATGATAATATGATAATCTAATTGCGCCAACCAGATACTTACTGCCAGCTATATAACTGTGGTTATTTTGTTTGGAAGAAATGTGAGTAAACTTTTAGTAAAGATTTACTTGTAGTAAAGATCACCAATACATTACAGGACTTACTTCACGAGAAATGCTGCTTACTTCAATTTACAATAAAAAGTTACATAATACTATAATAAAAATAAAAATTCAATTAACTTGCTCCTTTAATAAATAGAGCACTGTAATAAAACGAAACCAGTCTCAAATAACAATTCTATTTAAATGGCACCCGCCGGCGAAGGAGAGGGGCGGAATTCAAAATTAAACTCCAACATGGTTTAAAAAACATAATCATAAAACCATGGCAATAAAGTCTTCATACATGTAACACCATGAATAAATTTATTATGAATATAAAATCAAAAACAGGCTTCCCCTTCTTTTTTTTATTTTGTTCTCTATTTGTGATCGAGTGATCGGTTTACGCGATGAAGTTTTTTTAAAATATATATAGATCTAGATATTAAAAACAGATCAAGTTTGATTTCCACCAGTCTAGAATATTTAATTCTGAATTTTAAAAAATGTCTACTATAACCCCAGTCTTCGTTACTAACTGTCCTGGTTCCCCACTTTTTTCACGATGCTCGGGCAACCTCTTTTTTTACCATCACAGGAACCTAACCTTGAATTCTCGCACCAACACACTAGCCGCTAGACCAACGGAGCTCCCCGTAGAACCCTTCAAAAATCAATTCTCCTGGGAAAACGTTTCAGATAAAAGTGATAGACACTTATATGTAAGATCGTATACGAGATTTAAAGAAAATCGGGAAAAACGAAAAAAAAAAAAATCAGTAAAGTTGCACTGGTTGATGGAATTTGACCGAAACCTTCATAACCAAAGCGGTGGTGGTACTACTCATATATACATACACACATACAGATCATTCGCCATATTTTTATATACATACATTACATAATTTTGCAGTAAGAGAATGTAAAAATAAAAGTAAATTTGTTCTCCATTAAATAATTAGGATTATAAAAGTTTGTTAAGCCTGCTTTGAACAAAGTATCTATTTATTTTTTTTTTTTTTTTTTTTTTTTGTAAAAAATTCAATGTTAAAATCAACGGATTAGCAAAAAATCAGATTTTATAATCTCCAGCTAAACAAACGTAGCAGCGAAGTTTTCTTTAATTGAGAAAACATGGAAGAATGAATGACGAGGTCCGTGCGCTTGTGTGTGCATTTTGTTTCAAAAAAAATGTCTTAACGACGAAAATCCGCTGGATTTTCGGAATTAATATTCATTTTACATATCACCATTGCAACCGTAACAAAAAATTAAATTCAAACGCAAGTGGGATTTTACTTGAGTTTTACTTTCAGTTTTTCGTGATTTTCTTAAAAATGGCTCAACCGATTTTCTTTAAATTATACACGCAATAGTTAATGCGGCAAACGCCCCCCCCCCCCTTGAATCATTGCTCATTGAAAAAGTTGGGGGGGGCAAAAAAAAAAAAAAAATGGTGTGAAGCATTTAGAGTCAGAGACATTTTCCGTGGTAGCCTGCTTCATTTGTGGTCATCGACCGGTTTCGGGCGTTCGCCCATCTTCAGGATGCGTTTGTATTTTATAATCCTAAAGAGTGTATAAACTGAATTTGCTCTGTGGAAGTCTTGTTATCACACTGCCTGACAAATGCATCCTGAAGATGGGCGAACGCCCGAAACCGGTCGATGACCACAAAATGAAGCAGGCTACCACGGAAAATATCTCTGATGCTTTCCAGCTCTGCGGAACCAACCATCACAACAACATGAAGCATTTACACGAATTTCTCTTAGTGCTGGTAATGCAATTAATATTATAAAATTTCTCACCTTAGCGAGTGGACATTTGCTTTCTCAGACAGGTACAGATACCGCCCCAATAACATTCAACCAACCACATAGACGGTTGGTTACCACATATTTAGTTGGTGCCTTTTTTTTCTTTTTTGCCACGCATTCAAACAGAACATCCGTTGAAAACATTTCATTGCTACTTATAGAATATAAAAACATGTATTTCCGGTGAATACCCTAAGCACGAACATTTCATACAATAATAATACTTCCTGTTACCAGGAGAAAAGAAAGTAAAAATAACCAGTCAAATGCTACATCCTGTGAGCGGCTTATTAATTCTTGCAATAAATTAATTGTATATATAATAAAAAATTGAGCTTGATAAGTTATGTAATTTAGTCAAGATAACAATAATATTTATTGAAGTGTGTGAGAGAGAGATACAAGGATTTTCGTACACCAGCAGATGGGAAAGTGAGAAATGTGGGGGGGGGGGGCTTCGGCTCTCTCCCTAAACTCTGTGGCAAACCACATTGTCCAACTCCCATTTATTTAACAATGGTACTATCTGAAGAGCTATTGTAGTACACCTTGCTACCATGGAGACCACCTCACTCAGTACCACTCAGTTTCACAGTCGTTTAATAGTGTCGTTAGTAAAATTGCTAGTCTTCATTTAAATTCCCTTAAATTGTCACTTATAAGTGCACATATTAGAAAAAAAATGTGGAATGAAATACTCCTGTTAATAATAAGATGACAAATATGCTTTAAATTTCAAATTTTGCTCATTTAACTCAACACAAATATGGGACAAGTACTAACGTATACTAAACCCGAGCGGGTAGGGAAGTGAAGAGCTCGCCAATAATATAGAACCAACTGTATATAACATTTTAATTTAACGCCAAAACTACTGAAAAATCAATATTTTCAAAAAAATGTTGCAAATGAAAGTGATAGGATCGTATCTGTCAAAGGGATTGTAGCTAGCATTCGAAATTTAAAAGAAATCGCTGGATTCGTTTTTGAGAAAATTGCAAAAACTCAAAACCTATTTACTAAAATCGCACTACTTATTAAACGATTTTCTTCAAATTTGGAATTCTACCATTGTTTCTAATATATATTAATATTGTACAGGTGGTAGAACCGTATATTTTACTGAAGTGACACTTTAGAGGGACGCATAACGCTACTGTCCCCAGAACCACCAAAACATTAATTTTCCCAGGAATATGTTTCATTTTCACCTACTGCTTGTAAGAGGAAGTATTGCGAACGTGTCAAATTTTCGATATAGAATTTTCACCGGAAATACGCGTTTTGAGGTCCCCTGTGTTCGAAAAAGTGGTTTTTATAAAATGATCTGTGTGTGTGTGTGTGTGTGTGTGTGTGTGTGTGTGTGTGTGTGTTTTATGTACGGGGTCGGCATAACTCAGAAAGCAAAAAATCGCAGAAACTTCAAACTTGACACTTAGTTTAAGTGCTAGCATGAGACCCGACAAATAGATTTTAATCAAAAATCGGGAACCGGAAGTAACACTTTACTAAATGGATTGTTCAGTTTTTTTGCGATTTGCTTGAAAATGGCTTCAACGATATTCTTTAAACTTTAAATATTACCTACACATATAAGGAGCTACAACTTTTATTTCAAACATTTTTCTGGGGAAAATTCATTTAAGAGGGGGACTTTGTTGGTGGAGTGGTGTTATGTTTTTCTTTAAAGTGTGTTTTAATTAAATATACGATTCTGTCATTCATATAATATTAATTTAAATTAAATAAGCTGTCACAATTCCAAGTTTGAAAATTTTGGGATTGATGTGGCCAGTAGGGTGACTTTAATGAACAGTTTTTTTTCCAGTTTTCTGCGACTTTCTCCATAAAAACACCGACGGGTTTCATTAAGTGTGGTATGATTTTAGACTTATCACTTTCGTTTGAAATTTTTAAGGGAAGTTTTGGTTTTCCTCAAAAATGACGTTTTATAAAGTCTAGATTCTCCTCCCATTCATGTACATTGATGGCAACTAAACATCTTTTAATAATTATATGTTAGATTAGTCAATTATAACTATGTAAGTTGTGTGAGAGTTTCACATCAGATTTTTAATATAAAATGAAAGGTGTTTATGTGTACAGATGGTGACGAATTTTCAAGAAAATCGCGAAAAAATAAAAATAAAAAAATTCAGTAAAATCGCACTTCCGGTTAATGGATTTTGTTTAAAACTTAAACGGAATATCGAGTTCGAACATTTGCTTCTTTCCAGATATATTTTAGAAACACATACAAACACATATACAGACATGTTTTCATTATCCGGGGGCATGAAAAGGTGTTTCCGGAATCGCAATACTTATTCTTTCCAGGATTTAGAGGAAGTAAAAAAAAATTGTTTAATGGAAAAATTAACTTCCTATTTTGCTATTCCAAAATTCTACTAACAGAAAACAATGTTATGAATAATTGAGTTGTTTATTTAGGGAATAATTACATTTTATACAGTTGTATAGTACATAATTATATATACAATGTTGTCTAGAGACTGTTGTGATTTATAAGATTGAGAGAGTAAATATCTCTATAGTATTTATTCTGTAGACAAAGTGAACTGTTATCTACAAACTGAAGTGTTGTTGGCGTTATATTTTAGCACATCTACTATAACCAGTAAACAACCGACTCTGCTATTTATATCTGTAGATCGTTGAACACTTCTGGCGCCCCCTGACACCATCAATTATAATTGTTAATACCTGTTATCACTCTATTACTAAATCCTATTCTAAATTCCAGCACTTTAATTTCTAAAGTGTTCAGATATTCATTTAAATATCTGAATATTTAGAAAGGTTATTAACCATACTTTGTAATATGAAGAGAGAGGGTATAAGTCATTTAAATTATATAGATCGGCCAAAATAACCTGACTTTCGGCAATTAAAGGAACAATAGCAGATTTGTTTTTTGTTTTTTTTGCGGAAGAATACTTAAATTTTTCGAGTAAATTAACATTTAAAATTTTGGCGACGAGAATCAGAATCTGTTCATATCTGTTAAACACGCATAATCAGAGATATTTTTTGTGATAACCTGCTTCATTTTGTGGTCATCGACGGTTTCAAGCGTTCGCCAATCATAAGGAAGTTTGATAAAGCAGTGCGATAACCCAGACTTGCATGGATCAAAATCACCTTATACAGTGTTTATTATCTATTTAAAACATATTATACACTGTATAAGCTGATTCTGCTCTGTGCAAGTCTATGTTAAATGCAATGTTTTATCAAAACACCTGATGATGGGCGAACGCCTGATGATGACCACAAAATGAAGCAGGTTATCACGGAAAATATCTGTGATGCTTTCCACCTCTGCGGAACCAACCACAACAGCAATAAATATATAACATTACAGCGCAGAAGATAGTGCCCACATCAGACCTGAATACCGCTTGATATCTATAGGTCATAGATTTCCCAGAACTCAACTAAATCAATTTTCCTGGAAAAATGTTTCCAATAAGAGCGATACCTTTGTGAGGTCATGTTTAAGCCTATTAAGTTTAAGGAAAAACTCATAAACATATTCTTGTAAAGTCCCGCTTCTAGCAATCCGATTTGCTTCAAATTTAGAATTCCAGCAATGCTTTTATTATACCTTAATATATATATTTCTTAATTTAAAGCGCGTCAGCTTCTATGGTCATTGGCGCCCAGAGCCTTCTCAATGTACTGCCGACCTCGGACGGTGTTCTCTCGCTACGTTTCTATCACTGTCTCTCGCGACACTGACTATCACCGTACAGTTCTGCTAGAAGAAAAATCTAAGGGGCTCTCATATTTTCAAAATTGAGTTTCCACCGGAAATACATGTTTTGAGGTCCACCAAATACGAACAAAATGTTTTTAGCGAATGGTCTGTATGTGTATGCTAACAGAATATCTCAAAAACGAAAAGTCGCAGGAAGCTCAAACTTAGTCTTCCGTTTAGGTACTACCAACGCATCTGACAAGAAGATTTCGGTTAAACTCTATCAACCGGAAGTGCGACTTTTTCTGAATGATTTTTTAGTTTTTCACGATATTCTCGAAAACGGTTCGAATGATTTACTTTAAACTTCATATACCATCTATACAGAAAAATATCTATCACTTTAATTTGAAACATTCCCCTGGGAAAATTGATTTTTTGTGAGTTCTGGGAGGACAGTACCGATATAGTTTTCTCTAAAGTACCACTTTAGTATAATATACCTATGGTTTTGCCTCCGACACAATATTAATACACTTGAGAAGCATTGAGAGAATTCCAAATTTGAAGAAAAACGTTAAACAAAAGTGCAATTTGCAGAAAATGATTTTGAGGTTTTTGAAATTTTTCCGAAAACGTTTTTAACGATTTTCTTTAAACTTGGAATTTTTGCTGCATAGATGGAAACGTATCAATTTTCATTATTTTAGTAGGGTATTGGAGGTCTGTCAGTTGTTTTATTTAAATGTGCACAAGCTTCCTTGGTTTTGACATAGAGCGCTTCACATAAGGCCGCTCAGATTTATAAGTAATATCCTCAACTCCATTTTTATGGCCAGCCTAACTAAACATTGTAGCGTTGCAATTTTAAAGAAAATTTCTTGATTAAATTGCATTATGGAGTGGCACCTTTACAAGGAAAGTTACCGCTGCTCTAAAAACATACTGAAAAATGTGCCCAGACTTCAACAAAAGTTGACAGATTTGTGTCAGACCCCTCATGGAGGGGCATCTAAAGGAATCTCTCAAGTTTGAGGTTCTTGGGATTTTTCCTTTATTTATTCATTTTTTGTAGGCGTTTTATTAGCACATTCATCCTTCGAAAAAATTATTTCTTTTCGTGGTCACTGATTCTGAAAACATATTTTATTTCCGTTGAACATACAAGTTTGAAAATTTGGCAACCCCGCAATACTTGCTTTTATTAAGAGAAGAAAAGTGTTTTCATTGTTGAAATGATTCAATATTAACGATATATTTTTAGTTCTATTTCCGTTGGTGGGAATATGACCAATCGTGACAAAGTTTCCGATGTCGAGTTTTCACTGTAATACAGGTTTCAGGTCCTTTGAGTCGGAAAAAATGTTTTTTTTTAGAAATTGCTTGGTATGTTTGAGTGTGTTCAGTATAACTCAAAACTAAATAATCAATAAAGTTCAAACTTGACATTTCGTTTAAACGGACCAGCGATTAGGTTTTGGTCAAAATCAGTCAATCGGAAGTACCATATACCATGATAAGGATGAATAGTTAACGATTATCGAATGGGGGACAACCATTCCTAACTTTCCAGACATTTTGCAAATAATGTTGGTAGAAGTAATTACCTATCAGTTGATTAAGCAGTAATTTGCGTTAGTTATGCGATCATTATTCATACCATTAATTAGACGCATCATGCACACTGTTGAAATTTTTGAATATATCAAAAGGAATGCAAGTGCGCAATACTGGCAGTGTGTAATAACAATCAGAACAGATTGATTTTTACTTTTTATTAATGCCTTGTAAAAGGATAGAAATTAAGGTTATGGAGTTTAATTAATTACCCATGGGGCTATGAGAGAATAGAATTGCAGGATTTTGTTGTTTTGTTTACTGGGGATGCAGGGGCCGGGGAACATTATGTGCACTGTAGTGAGTGGCGGCGGGCGGGCACATATATTGCACCAAAAGTAGTGACAATGTTAAATAGGCGCCATCTGCTGCAACATCCACGCCACAACAACTATGTTGCTGCTATTAACACAAATTGGACCGGTAATTTTGTGGACCGCCCCCCCACATTCAGGCGGCTGCAACTGTTACAATGTTCTATATATTTATTTCGGATTTTTTTTGTATTTTTTTTTATATAATAATTAATGACCGCTAATAAGACAATAAATGATCAAAAATCACAACACTTTTCATACAGAGAATTAAAAGTTTAATTTTGCATTTATCATGCAAAAATTATTTTAGTCAGTTTCCAAATTAGGTTCATTTCTGAAATAGCAAATTCAGCAAACTTTGCTAGAAACGCTATTAAAGAGCTTTATATTAAAGAGGCCTAATATAAAAAAAAATTTCAGTGAAACACTCATACGACTCTCTCTTACTCCTTTAGTACAATTATTTATAAAATGATCAATTTTCTTTAAACTAACATTTTTTGGGAAAAATGTTTCAAATAAAAATAATAATACGGTGTTATCTTATCTGGTATCATACCAAGTTCAAAGGAAATCATTGTAGTCGTCAATATTATATTATTTAGATGGTAGAATCATACATTATACTGAAGTCGTGGTTTAGAGGAAAGCAAAACGCTACTATACCCCCAGAATACCAAAAATTTGCTATTGTACACCTTGCTACCATGGAGACAACCTCACTCTGCTCCACTCAGTTTCATAATCGTTTAATAATGTCAATAAAATGCTAGTCGTCATTTAAATTCCCCTAAATTGTCACCTATTCATGATATTTGTTTTGCTTTTTATTTAATGATTTTTGAATTGCTGTAACAAGAATTAATCATACATGTTTAAATCAATTGCTGTCATAAACACTTTTGGGCATATTTTTCATTATTTAGATAAAGAAGAATATTAAGATTGTTAAAGCATTGAACCTTCGTGAATACACTATTGATAGTATATCGTTGTAAAAAAAGGTTACCTGACAATTTGTTTAGGGTTTAACAAAAAGATAACAAACAAAAAAACCGCCAATAAAACTACGTGTTTACTTTGGGCCGCCCAATGCAGGTAGCAATTGAAATAAAAACGTCCAGTGTTGTATTGTAATGGATTATACAAGGGCTATTGGGAAGGGAGTTTATCCTCTTCCCAGATCCGTACGGGTTGTTGGGATTCATGGTAACATATGACCATTGAATTGTATATTGTATGGGACATATTTGTGTGTACTTTTTTTTCATGGACCGTTTCTATGTATGCTGTCGATTTGTTTGTATCACTATACATTCAACTAGCCAATCAAATTGCCAATATTTGTCTGCTGAAAAACTTATTATGTTATGAATGCATGATTTGGGTTCCGCTCTGCTGGAAAATATCAGAGATTTTCTTCTTTTTTAAAGAGAAGGAGATTACATGTTAGCCTCCTTCATTTATTAGACATCTACCGGTTTCGAGAATCGCCAGTCGTTAAATAAGTGGATGCTGATGGCGATCGGGGTTAATATTTGGGGGACGCTAGCCGACATATCTGGATGAGTCTCTCCTCAGTGAGTGGAGGTCAGGTGGAGTGCTCTACAAATCGCAAGACCACATATTTGTTTATTCAGGATCTAGGACCAGGATCCAGGAAATCAGGATAATGCTTCGACAGGTTTAGGTTTTCACGAAGCTTTGCCGCTTTTATTAGAGAACTCGCCGGAGTGGTGTTCCGTCATTTTGCAGAGGATCCCCTGGCACGAAGAATCACGTGGGGTTACTAGTGGGGAGTTCGATCTTGTTGGGTGTATGGCTGCTTGGTGAGTCAGTATTTATTGCTTAACTGATTCCAGCACTGAATGTGTGGAATAGGTTTTAATTGATTTTAGGGGGATTTTCATGGTTTTAATGAATAGGTTTTAAGGTGGGGAATAAAAGCTTTCTTATTTCTGTTGAAGGTTTAGGTTGCTCTCCCCCTAGGAATACCGAGTACTGGGAGGGATAAAAAGTTTTGTGGGCCACATTTCCATTAAGATGGAATTTGTGATGTTCAGGGCACGATTATCGGCAGGAACCGCCCATCCTGGTGTGTTTTTGTCTAATAAAAAAAAAGGCGTTAAGATATCTTGATAAACAGTAAGACTACATAGGTGCAAAGTCACAAGTACGCCATGTTAATGAAGACATCCTGTTGTTAGACAAAGACCTGAAGTAGGTTATGACCACAGGCCATGAAGCAGCTTGACACGGAAAAATCTCTGATTAAAACACCCACTGCATTCCCAAACAACAACTTTCATTGGACGGTCACTCCCCAGTTCCCAAAGCGGTTTAATTCTGGCTACTAAGTGTAACTTTTTGTCATGATGCTGTTTTGTCAACACGGGCAAACTTAGCCTTGAAAATCATCTCACCAAAAATGAGTGCGCTAGCCACTAGACAGACCAACGCCATAGGAAAAAAATCTCTTTTGTTTATGGGACTTGTCTCAAATATTGATTATGAAATGTGAAATGCCAATTCTATAAATTTGTTTAACTTCCTCCTCCATGTTTTTAAGAAAATTTATCGAATGGAATTTTTTAATAGCGAAAAGAGAAAGTCGTGTAATTGTTTCACAGGAAGTCTCCCATTCCCAGTTACTTCCCTACAGTGCACGGAAATCATTTCCTCCCCTTTGTTCAAAAGTTGTAGAAGTCCGCTATCTTTTACCATTGCTCTTGTCTGGTACACTTTTATATGAATAAATTAAATCCAAGATTTTTTTTTGGAGTTAAACTGTGGAGGTAATACTTCATGGTGAGCGGTTATATGGAGCGGGCAGCTATCGTCCCAGTAAGCTGGCTCAGTGTGCTTGGCTAGCGGGAAGGCGGCGGCAAAGGGGGCCGACCAACCTCACTTACTTTATACTTGATCATATTTCATGAGCCTAAAAAGTTTATGGTGTGAAAAATCTGGAAACTAGTAGGGTGGGCAAAGAGTTGAATTTTCCACAGCGCTTTGGAGGTTTTCTCCCCTCCCTCACTCTCTCTCTCTCTCTAGTGGATGGGATGTAGGAAGTGCGCGTTATTGATGGCAGGGTAGTGCAGAAGATTTTTGCGAAGAGACTTGAAGAATGAACATAAAAAAAAAAAAAATAAGTAGAAGAAATAGAAGGCAAAGTTCCTTCATGTGTGTTAATTTGTGCTTAATTCGACTAGGACTTTAGCGAGATGTCACAAAGCTCTTGTCCCATCTACCTCCTTATATCTTTTACACCAAACCTCAAAAGCGTTCCCAGGATGAGGAAGGGCAGACTTTTGGCTTTAACCATGAAAAACATACTGATAGTGATAGAGCGGTTTATAAGTAGTAAGTACCCAGGGTAGCCAGAGTAGACAGGCTAACTCAGATAGCAGCGAAGCAATGGGTTGTATCTCTCTTATTTCAACTCGTTCACTTTCCACTCTTGTGAACACAACACTTAATTCTATGGAAGAGTATTTGGTTGAAATTGGCGCCGACAGTAGCTGAAGGGAGAAGGATTTGGGGTTTGGTGTGGCGTTAAGTCTGTAGTTGCTCTACAGTTAAAGGCTGGAAGATAAGGGAAAGTACGCGCACGCGCATAAACACACCAAGTATTATTATTACAGTTTTAAGAAAAACGGTCATTCATTGCTCCCACTCCACATCAGTCTCCACATCTACTAACTTCCTCTTCAAGGAGCTGGTACTTTCTTAAAAACCCACTGTTTTTACTTCTCCCAGTTTTCGTCTCCTACTTGGTTCGTTGTCATTTACTCCTTATCTTCACGCACCAACTATTCTAAGTTGAATGTTTTTTATCAATGAACATAACACAACAGGTCCAGCATGGCAAAACGAAATAATAATAAAAAAAAAACTTTTGGAAACGTTTGAAAAAAATGCATCTTATGTAACTGGTTTTTGGATTGCCTAATATTTCAACGGGCATTGTTATTTAACTGTTTCTTGCCGTAAAAAAAATTCAGTTTATGAAACTCAGACGACTCTCCCTTACCGTAATTCACGTAGTCGCTTCACAATTGTCACTAAATGTTCTTTTGTATTCAATATTATATTAATGAGAGAATCTAAACTTAATAAAACATTTTTTATTTAGATCAACACAACCTGGGAAAAAATCAATTGCAAATAATATTGATAGTCTTATAAGGGTATAATACATACAGAATATTAAAAGAAAATCAATGGAAAAAATTGTAAAAAAAAGTGATAGATTTCTGTATTTAATAATAGGTTTAGTATATCAAGGCTAACAAAAACCCCGTTTTGTTGTCTTCATGGAGAAAGTCGCACAAAACGGGAATAACTGTTCAGTAAAGTCACAATTTCCTTAACCACTTTTCTTCAAACTCGGGATTTAGGCAACACAATTAATTTCTGATTAATATTATATATATAATAAATTCATATAATAAACTAAATAGCACTTTAGAGGAAAGCATAACCCCACCCCGTTTCAAAAAACCCGCTGAATGAATTTCACCGAAAATGCTTCAAATAAAAGTTATAGCTCCTTATATATTTAAAAAATTTTAAAAAAATAGCTTTCGGATATTTAGTAAGAGAAAGTAATAATTCTTATCTAAAAGCAACATTTAATAAAGTGACTATTTTATTCCAAATGAGAAAATTTTTCGAAGCAAAGAAGTCAAATAAACTAGTAAAGGAAATGTAACTGATAGTTTTCTATTATAAGCAAAGTTGCAGAGATTACTATGCCAAATATGATTGGTATACTGCTGCAGTGTGTGTGGGTTGGTGAGTGTTTGGCATGAGTGTTAAAAGTTACATTCGTTCGTACATACTGCGAAGGGGGGGCCGCGAGACCAGAACTCTGTTGCTCCCTCACCCCCTCTGCTCCTCGCTCATCGCTCCATCTTCTCAACAAGAATGAATGACAAAAGAAAAGAAAGATATCAAGTCAAAAACTTATCTCGTTTTGTAACGTCGGATAGAAGATCATCCTGGGACTTGTACTCGATAGTCCTTACAGTGCCTGAGACTACCTCTTGCCATCATGAGCAGAAGAAGTAAGAAAAGAGACAGGATTATAGGGAACCCTGTCGGGACTTGCTCTATTCAAGATACAATATAATAAAAGTTTGTCCTTCGGTGTAACTTTATTTCGTAAAGAGGACGAAATGTAACATCTGCCCGCCTGTTGAAATTTTTCCCCCATTTCCTTATTTTTCTTTTTTGTTGATTTGTCGCTTCCCCGCCAACCTGACCAATAATGTAGTTTTCTTTTAAAAATGCTATGATATTTTTCCAACTAAAATCTCATTTTCATATTTTGAAAGAATTCTAATTTCTTGTAGTAAATAGTTTTTGTAATTATTTTTTTTATATTTGAAAATAAGTGCAAGTATAGAAGATTCACGCCGTAATAGCATCCCACCCATTTTGTTAACCAGATACATCATTCTCAATGTCGACAGAGTATGCTACCTTGGACTATTTCTTCAAAAAACCTATCTGGAATTACATACGAAACGAAACGCCACTATAAACTTCTTTCAAGACTTGTCGTGAATGGGGTTGAGTCCGCAGAGCTGGAAAGCATCAAAGATATTTTCCGTGATAGCCTGCTTCAATTTGTGGTCATCGACCGGTTTCGGGCGTTCGCCCATCATCAAAATATTCTGCAATGAAACACTCACATGGTTATTTCAAAACTTCTAAATGACAGATTTTCTGCGAACTTCCAATTTTTTTATTTACTACATAGTTGACTTCAATTTTATACAGTTAGAAAAAATCTGGAATAAGCCGGCAATTTAGAAGGTAGCGTAACGCCCCAGCGTTCCCAGAAAACCCCTGGAAAAAGTTCATTATTCCCAGAAAATTGTAGTTTTAAACCAAAGTGATACCTTCTTATAGTAACAGGTCCTAATGTTACTAGATTAAAAGTAAAATACTTAGGAAAATTTATAATTTCGCTCATGCTATTTTTCTTTAGGACATTTTTCGTTTCTCCTTCCGAAAAAATCAATTTTCCCAGAAAAGTATTACAAATAATACTTATACGGGTATAATACATACAGAATATTAAAAGAAAATCAATTAATTCATAACCTACTGACCCACTTACGTTCTATTACAGAGAATATGGTATTCATTTCTGTTATATTTCCTAAATGGTGAATATTAGAAGGGAAGTTATTTCCTGTCAAAATTTAGTCATCATACATTATACTCGTAAGTTATAATAGTTTATTCCCTTAATGTACGAATATTATATTGGTTTACTCGTATATTGGATATTGCCATAAATTTAGAGAATTTAGTTATGTATATTTCTACCAATATTCCTAGTTATTGAAATATTATGAAAAGTAAATATCGAATGCAAAATTTTAAGGCGGAAACAACTTCCACGATAAAGATGAACATTTTATGTTTGGGATATCTCTGAAAATGCAGCGAGAGTTCTAAGGCTGTTTTTTTAAGGCCCAGTTAGTGGCCAATGGTCTTTAAATGGCAAGGCTACACGATAAATCTAAGCCTAACATATCTCATATTGTTTATTTAATGGCTATTAATGAGCATTAGATAAATGACTAATCACCAAATTTCATAGCAATTCCGTTTGGACTTTTACTATGAAAAAAGTGATAGACGGAAAAAAATTATTATTATTATTATTACAGACAAACTGACAACCGTTTATTTTTGCTTCGATATTTCGAAGTTTTGAAATCGTTAAATTTTCAAAATTGTGTATCTGTGCGTATGTACGCGTAAAAATATCTCAAAAATGAAAATTAGCAAGAAACGAAAACTTGACATTCTGTTTAGATATCATTACCGAAGCTATTTAAAAGTTTTCAGAAAAGATTCTGCAACCGTCATTTTAGATTTTTTGTTTTTTTTGTTTTTTATTTTCAGTGTTTCGCAATTTTCATGAAAACAGTTGTAATTGAAAACTTTCCCCTAAAGAACCACTTCAGTACAATATACGGTTCTACTACCTTCTTAACATTAAGATGAATTGCTAAAATTCCATATATGTAGAAAATCTGTAAACCGGAAATGCACCTTCACAGTAAAGAGTTCAGAAATTTTAGAAATGATCTAAAAAATAATTAATAAATCAAACAGGCTCCATCCATTTTCATTTATTTTTAAACTCGAGATGCTTACAGATGTTTACCTAAATAATTTACATGACTTTCTCTTACTTCCGTTAATTCACACGACTTTCTCTTACTCCCGTTCATACAATTACATATTAAATGACAAATTTGTTTTAAATTTCAGATTTTATTCATTTGCTCTAAAATAAATGAGTATGTGGGGGAACAATTACAAATCTACAAGCACAGAATCAAACCTATATATTTAGGAAATTTAAAGCCACAAATACCGCGAAACTATGTAATATCAATTTTTTTGTGGAATAATGGTAGGTTTGTATCAGTGCGGAAAATTGTCTCAGTCGTTTTCAAGATAATTCCAAAAAACAAAAAACTCTATCCTATAATTACTGCACTTCCGGTTGACCGATTTTCTTAAAATTTGAAATTCTAGCAATTGCTGTTTATGTGACTTAATGTTGTGTAGGTAGTGGAACCATGAATTTTACTGAAATAGTACTTAATGTAGAACTGTTTGTTTTTTTTCTGGAAAATCGCGAGTAAATGAAGAAATAAGAGAAAGTAAAAAAAAATTCAGCAAGTTCGTACTTCTGGTTGGTTGATTGATTTGGCCCGATACCTAAGATGCGGTGGTAATGTCTAAAAGAAGATATTTTGTTCACTTTTCCATACACACAGAATATTCGCTAGATATTCTACCGCCGCAAAATTTCTACTTTCGATGAAACGCCTCTTATTAATTGATTTTAGCGAGCCCAGAGAAATGATATGATGTTAGACAACTCTAAACTACCAATTCAAGTTTTCATGGGAGATTAATTGATGGTAGTGCTACCTGATTGGGTACCTTCATTAGACGCTGTCTAGTTAACATTCAAGCAGCTCGTTATGTCTTAAAAATCAACAAGCAAAAATAAAAGTAAAGTAATGCCTATTATTTCAGGCGGGCTTTACGTCCAACCACCAAGATAGGGGTCGAGGACCGGGGGCGGAAATACATACTATACTATTAACATTTTTTAAACGAATATAAATTTAGCAAGTTATACTGAGGACTCGAACTGGGGACCTGCCAATTACATGTCCATGCTCATAACCACTGCACCAACGCCCATCCCAAATCCACAAGTTGATAGTTTTCTGTGATCTATATTTATATTCAATATTAATGCCAACGGAAACTTTTCATAGAAATCCCAAAATATGTTAATTATAATTGTTGTAATTGCTATCAGAGAAAACGGGTGAAGTTTCACATCAGAATTTGTTTTTTTTAATTTTTTCTTTTACAGTGGCAGAGAGGGGGGTTATAAAATATAAATTAATGATCATTTTTATAAATTTGTTGTTCAGCATAAACAAAAAAATAAACTCCCAAATTTATCTTTATATATATATATAATATTGAAGGTGTTACAATGAATCAAGGATCTGGACTAATCAAATTATAAGGTGCCGGTATAGAACGGTAATTGCTGTAAACATGCAAATTATGTGCGATGGATAATTTAATGTTGCATATTATGAGGGGGAGATAGATATATATTGGGGACGGGTGGCCAATACGGCTTGTTACGGCAGATACTCTACACTAGCATACTCTGTAATTCTGGTTGGCTATTACCACCTTCAATCAAATACTACCCGCTGCCATATATGCCCGCCTCATCAATAATACAAATTAATCATCTAAATCTATAGATTGATTAATTTCAATTTAGACATATAATGTTTACTCTGTTATTGCTATATATCGAGTTATATAAATATAGTATAATACACTGTTATCATAATTATATTATTATAAATTCTATTTATTCAATGTTACGGTCATCCTTCAAGATTCTAATTTTTTATCACCTGTATTATTTCATCACTTTCTAAAAATTTATAGTTTTTTCCGCTTTCACTTTCTCTTTTTGCTGCGGGATGCACTAAACCACCAATTTTCCAAAATTGACTTTTCACTAAAAAAAAAAATTCAATGAATTTTCTTGGAAACTAGAAATACAGGTTTGAATAAATGGAATAAATGGTCAGTATCAACCAGGCATCTGATGCCAAGATTTCCACCAGATCAAAAACTGTCCGAAAATACCTGCAAGAAAAAAAAATGCAGTTTTGTCAAAATTTCATCAATGATGAGGATGGCTTAATTAGATATGCAGATATAATAGCGTTTATAAATAATTCGAGATCTGCGTCGGATATTTGATCTTAACTAACCGCTAGTAAATGATGTAACGATGAAGATCAAGCGGAGAGAATAGACAAAAAAAAAGACGCATCGATGAGAAATGTCTCTCCCTCCTTCTTCTAAGGAAAAATTCAGAAAACGGTAGGATGAAAGGGAGAATAATGTTCAAGGTTTTGTGGTTTGGCTTGAGGGGCACTGTCCTAAAACTTACCAGCGATGATCCTCAACATGTGGACATTGATCTGCAGAATCTGCTCACACTTAACCCACTACTTAACTATTATGGTGGATTCTTTGGATAAAATTAATTAGGCAAGTGATATATATATATATTTTTTTTATTAATTATTCCTCTTTATTTTAATTTAATTTCTTTTTTCTTTTTACTTTCTCTTACTCCAAGTAAGAGGAAGTATTGTAACCGTGTCAAATTTTCGATATCGAGTTTTCACCGGAAATATCCGTTTTGAGGTCCCCTGAGTCCAAAAAGTGGTTTTTAGCAAATGGTCTGTGTGTGTGTGTGTGTGTGTGTGTGTATGTGAACAGCATAGCTCAAAAACGAAAAATGGTAGAAAGCATCCGTTTAGGTATCACCATGGGATCTGACAGTACGTTATCTGTCAAAATTCCACAACCGGAAGTACCACTTTACTAGCTGTTTTCTTTACTTCTTTGTCATTTTCCCAAAAATGGCTCCAACGATTTTCTTCAAACTTGATACATCAACTACACATACAAAGAGCTACAACTTTTATTTGAAACATTCTCTGGGAAAATTCATTTAAGGGCACTTTTGGGGGAGGGGTGGGTTTAGGTTTTCATCTAAAGTGCTATTTCAGTTTATTGGACAATTCGCTCATCTAAATATTGTTAACTAGAATTAAATATGTTGTTGAAATTCCAAGTTTGAAATAAATCGCATAGCCGGAAGTGCGTTTACTTTACCACTTTACGAAATGGTTTTTCACTTTTTCGCGATTTGAAACTTCTTATATAAACCTCGCGTACAATGATCTACAACATTTACTTAAAACATTTCTCTAGGTAATTACATCAATTATTATTTTATGAATTTTCGACTAGGGAATTTATAAATAATTTTAACCATAATATTTTGTAAATATTTTTAATTGATAATATTTTGGTACTAAGTTGACTTAGTATCACTGATTGTTTCTGTGATTCATTATTAATCTATGTATTGTAATTGTTTTTGCCGTCATTTATTGATTGAATATGTGGTAAATGATGTCGTTCTAGATAGATTAGCATACTTTGTTTTGAGCAGCTCAATTTAATTGAGCAGCCTCATTTGTTATGTTTTTTTTTTTTTTTAACCCAATAAAGTGTGTCTCTGCTGTGATTTCATCCGGAAGTACATACGTACATAATTTTTTTTTTTTTGATCCCTTGTATACGTGTGAAGAAAATATTTTTAGGGAATGGTAGGAAGGGTCAAAATAATATTCCATTCAGTTATCACATGCGATCTGATAAAGAAGACCGCTACGTAAACCAATTTATGGGAATAGATATGGTTTTTGTCGAGTTTTTCGTAATTCTTTCGAAAACGGCTCCAAAGATTTTCTTTACGCTTCGCATTCTAACATCAACAATAGACCTATCGATTTTTATTTGAAATGTTTTTCTAGGAATCTTTATTTCTGGAGCGTTGTAATGAAGCTCCAACCTTAGTCTTTCCTCTCAAGTGCCAAGGCAGTGTAATTTACGTTTCTAGTCGACCAAAATTTTCTTTGAATCGCAGCCACTAGAGCAACTAAAAGCCGATTTTGTCGAAATTAAACGAAAGTCATCGGGTACAAGAAAGTTCAAAATGCTGATTACATTCAAGTATTAACGAAAAAATACAAGTTTTACAAAAGACATTTCTTTCTTTAAAAAAAGACTTTCAATAAATCTGCTAATTTGCGCCAAAATATTAAGTAATCTTTCCAACCTTATTTCAAATAATGTTTTTACTTTGACTGTATACCGCTTCTAGCGCACTCACTATGATGTTAAAGATGGTTTTGTCGACCTATACAAATACATAATCGTGCCCCTATATAAATAAAATCGTGGTATATAAACTGGTTTATGGCACGGATTGTTAGAATTCCAAGTTTGATGAAATTTGAGGAACCAAATTTATGACTTTATCTAATAGATTCTTGGTGAAAACCATGATTTTCTTTAAACTTGGAAAATTCACGACACACACGCACACATACAAACTTATTACTTTTACTTACTTACAAACTTATTTACTACAAACTATTACTACGACTTAGGAAGGTTTTCGGAAATATTATCGGAGTTCTGTGGGATTTTTGATTATACGCTTAACATTAGACTGGCATAATCATGTTTTATTGGAGATTGATGGAGGCACTGTCCAGTGACAATGTTGTCACAGTCAGTTGGCTTCTACATTCTAAGAATCAGAAAATTATAAGGCAAACATTCCGGTCATCTGTGTCCGCATCATTTACAGGATTACAGAGTTGAGTGTTAAACACAGATTTTTTTTTATATTTTTAGAAATTGAACCTTAAAGTTGAGTTGGAATAGGTTGATAAGTACGTTGTCTAATATTGAATAAAAAGTTAACTGCAATAGTTATGATAGTTCTGTAAAGGATCTACAGGAAATAATAAGGCATAATAGACGCTCTTGGTCATTTGGTCTTGGTCTGGAAGTGTGTGAAAATAGAAAAAGAGAAGCAGTTCTGTTAGAAAGCAATAAATCTGACGAAGCAGAACTCTTATTATGCCACCAATGACTCGGTGCTGGCCCATTGGTTATCAATGACATATCCATTTATCTTATGTTTTACAGCCTTCAAAAGCATTATATTCTGTATTTAGAAAGCTTCTAAGTTTTGTGTGTTGCTAAAAGCAAGTTGTATTCGATAGTCTGTTGTGTGTACAAAACTTTACTACCACCATTAATGGAAAACGGGAGCAGAGAGGGGATAAAACTAGCTACATATCTGCAGGGTATCCTCTTTGTGTGTATATATCTGCTGCATTTCACACAACATGAGAAAATCTTCGTGATATGGGATCAGGGGAAGTGAAGGAAAAAAGAGATAGTTCACTCAGAGCCAGCCGTAGGGGGCGATAGTTTCAGTAGAAATAGCTACACAATAAAAGGGTCAGTCCCTCTTAAGGATGCATGTAAATCCGAAACGTTGTGCAGGGAGTAAAAGTAAAGAGAGGAAGAAAAAATAAGCAGAGAGAGAGAGAGAGGGAGATAGTTCTACATGGTTTAGTGAAGTGGCTGGTTACTTAGGAAGTGGAAGATGGTTGTCAGCCTGACTTAGTAGTGGGCGTGGACTTTGTGTCCCGGCTTGTCTTTGTACAGTAAGAAAAGATATAGGAGTTGGGAAAAATATAGCCAGGGAATAGGAAATGTACAACGGGTACTGTGGCGCTACTGGAGTTTACAAACTTCCTGTCGATAGTTCTGGAGGAAAAATATGCACTTATCTGAATACAATACAATGAATGCAAATGAAGATGTATGTGTGTGTTTATGCGCGTACAGGCTGCTAATGTTGGTGTAGATCATGTTTGGGGACTTAGCTGGCAGAGAAACCAACTGTAGTTGTGATAGATTTTGTTTACTTACTCATATTTGTAAACATGTTTATCTCCTTTGAAGTAACTAATTCAGCAAAAGGAAATGTTACAATTAACATGATGTCATCGCTATCTCTTCTTTTAATTACAAAGTTTATACAGTTACAAAATTATGACTAGTGTAATGTGATTGGTCGGGAAGAGAAAGAAACTCATTCACTAATTACTGGAATATTATTGCAGAGACTTTTGTCATGTTGGCAGGAGTGATTGGTGCCAAGTATTATAGCGGCCGTGTGTATGGCAGGAGTGATTGGTGCCAAGTATTATAGCGGCCGTGAAAGAGATGATGGTGAATCCTTTTCTTAGATTCAGAGCTTTCTGACTTCATAGATTTGTTGACGACTGACTATAATTGTAGGGGCCTCTCCTTTCATTTGATCCAGATTATCGCTTAATTACAGCATCTCTAACTTGCAAAGGGGTAGGCAGGTTTTAACTTCCTCGTAGAGATGATATGTAGAATTTGTTCTAATGGGGTACATTGTTAGCCCTGGTGACGTCCTGGCAAGTCTTCTGTAGTGGGTGGGGTATAGTAGTGAAGATCTGTCACACTGACGTCACTATCTTGAACATATGCTTTGACAAGTAGAGAAGTTTCACAAAGAGCAATCAAGACAACACTTGATGAATCCATGAGAACAAACGGAAGCTTTCTATCAGCTAGGTAGCAAACACACTCGAGGTTTGGATTCCTAGTGAAGGCTCGAGTAATATTGGCCTCCCCAGCATCGTGATGAAATTTGGGAAGCATGAGCGATTTTCTTCTGTGATAGTCTGTATCATTTTGTGGTCATCGATTTTTTTCTCGGGCGTGCTACCATCTTCAGATGGGATTCTAGATTAACAGTGTGATTTATCTCTGATTGAACAAGGCAAATGCTGTCCTTAAACGTTTTTTTTTAATTCCGGTTTCACACCCCTTTTATGTATTTGCAACTGCGGAACCTAACCTTCCTAGAAAGGTGGAACTCTACAGCCAGTAAGAATCTGGTAGCAAATGTAAGTAACACTGCACTTTTAACTCTTTTGTCTGCAAACTCCAATAGAAATGGCTGTGTGGCAAGTCTCAGCGTTCCATAATGATAACTACAACGAAATCAAAACTGGATATCGTTTTGTTCCAATTTCCTTCAGTTCAAAGTATTTAGCACAAACATCAATATTTGTTTGAATCCCATCAAACTTTCCTTGTATCCTACAGCATATGTTCTATGACAGTTCAGACTGGACACCCCTCAAGTTTGTGATTTTATTTTTATTTATTTTTTTAATTTAAGGCGCGTCAACACCCATGATCATTGACACCCGGAGCCTTCTCAGTGCACTGTCGGCCACTGGACAGTACACAAAACAACAAACAACACTTGCATCACCGGACAGTGAGTGACTTTATTTAAAGAGACAGATTAAGGCTCGTAGTCCTTAATGAAACACCACATTGGTTTTAGAAATTGATGCTTGCCCTTTAGCGAATTTAATGGCATTTGCATGCGAACTTTATGGTTAACAGGTGCAAGTGATCTGAGAAAATGACATTATTTGTTCAACATATCTTGTATACGCAACAAGAAATCCATCGTTCTAGGATCCATAAAAAGAAAGTACATAATGTATTTTCCGTAAAACGTTTAAAGTCGATAGCCAATTTCCTGAGCTCAGGATATCTCTAAATCTTAAGCTGAACGGGCAGAAAGCATATTTCTAGGGCAGATATTTAAAATTTTAATTTTTTTAGAAGTGACATACTGCTAATCAAAATAAACATTAATTAAAAATAAACTGCAACTAGTTAAACCTTTAACTTTTTTGTTTGTAATTTTAATTACAAATCACGGGAGGCAGGTATATAAAAAAGCAAAAATTAATTACATTCAATTTGAGAGTTCATCTAAAATTTAAATTAGCTTTTCGGAACATTTTTATGTGATGATTAAGAGAGAGGAAAATAATTTATTTTATTACATTTTTGTTAATTATTAATGTAATAAAATTTAAAAAAAATCATGGTCGCAATCAGGAAAAAACATTATTTTCACGGAACATAAATCGATATTTTTTCTCATTTATTTTTTCTCACTTACTTAATTGGCAATTAGCTTGTCTCTATTAAATTAGAATCATTACAAACCATTAGTAGCATTATTATATTATGTAATTAATTAGAGATCCAGGAAATCTTTTGCATTTATCTCTAAACTGTCATTACAAGTTTTAATGGCGACGATGAAGGTGATGCTGGTCATCTACAGTATAATCTCCACCAGGAACCACTTTAAATATTAAAAAGTCGTGATGCCGTTGCAAGCCAAGAAGCCGTAGGAATTGAACAAATCGTGTAAATTCACAAAGAAGAATGAAACGGAATTTCATTTTCGTCCCAAATTTCTACAAAATAGATCCATCACATATTATGTGAATGAATGTTTCCTAAGTAGGCTGTAGGCTCTGTACCTATACTTGATGGTCATCCTTAGCTCACCTTTTCTTGTACCGAAGAGCTACGATATGGTGCGAGTGTTCTAAACACTCCAGGTATAATTTAAGAGCTTCTGGCCTGCAACACTTCTTCACTTAAGAAGGGGGCCTTCTTATGATCTACTCTTCTCAATGGCCTGCAATTCGATTCGAGTTTCCGCAGCAAAGTTCATGACCACAGATGATCACAAGGCCAATCTGTCGGTCTCTTTATTACCTTGAATATCTCTATATCTCGGCACTCAACTTAACCTTAGCACATTATGGTTCGCCTAGGATATAGATGCTGTAGAGATAAATGAGAATGACGAAAATTTCAGCCTGTAGTACTGTTGAATAAGTACCCTTGGTATTTAGATTCTACCAAGAGAAATATGTAATTGTAGGAGGATACTGGACGATTGAATGCTGAAATGAGAACACTCACTACCGACTATATTCGCAATTAAACACAATATTATATTTCGCCTACTTTTTTGAGATGAAAAGAGCATATAGAGGGTAGAGGGATCGAGCAAAGAGTGATAATACTGATAGCGTGATTCATGCAGATTGGTAGCTTTGGCTAATATGAGTCGCCCGAATGTGGGCGAATTAGTTAGTGGCAAGATAGAACTTTTGTTCGTTCTACTAGTGGATTAGCAAGTATGACTTAGTTTGATAAACCATTCAAGGTTGATCTTGAGACTTATTAACTCTTTAAAATTGAAATGGTGTCTGTTTACTCTTTAAGGTTGTTTGGGTGGCTTTTATTAATTCCAAATTTTATCCCAGTTTTTCCTGGTAATAGCTAGACATAGACAGCGTCTAACTGGGAGATTGGCTGTCCAATTAGAATCTCTTTCGCCAGTATATTGTACTGTTCGTGATTGAGGAGGTTATGCGTAGTTAAAGTGTGCCTCGGTAGGGCTGCAGATTGAATATTGAGTCCAGCTATTGGGCGAATTTGATGGTTTCCATGACAAATAATAAATCTAATTAAAAGTTTAGTAAATTATCATTTTTGAAGAAAATTCGTCAATTCGAATTGCAATAATTGAAATAAGAGAAATTCGGGTGAAGATTTCTCGCTAGATTTTCTCAAGTTTTAAAAAAAATTGTACTTTCTTAATTAACTCACTTGGACAATTGCCACATGAATAATATATTTGTCCAAATTTAGTTAATATAGTTATATTATAATGTACGAACATATCTTTTAATTAAATTGTAAACAAGTAGAAAGTGTAAAAGTGCCGGCACTACTATTTATGATTTGTTTTTGCCAGAAATTGGATAATAATAAAAGAAGACAACGGAAGTTTTACAATTCTATTTATAAGACAGCAAAAAAAAAGGTACACCATTGATTTAGTGTGAATAGGAAACTGGAGGCAAAGGACGGATGGAAAAGCAGGAAAATTATATACATAATGTTCAACTAAGTAGAAATTGTTGATGGTGGAATGTTTGTCAACGGGCCAAAAATGGCAGGGGTAGTTCACAGGGTTGAAAAAGCGTATTTCTATTAGTTCTAGAGTTCAATGCAGCAGTCATTCTAAGGGTTCTGGTGGGTAGGCCGTCGGGATGTGCAGCCATGGATACGGGGATAAGTGTGACGACGTAGGGCTGGAAAGTGTGATGTTGGTTGGACGGGGGAGGTGACGAAAAACTATTTCGGCGGAAGTTCTTTTTTCTTTCCCTTTCCATTCTTCTGTTTGTCTGTATGTGCGTGGCCTACGTCATTTCATGTACTATGTACATATATATATATATATATATCAAGGATTTATACAATTTATATTATAATTCGGTAGTGTGGATATAGTAGAAGGAGAGACAGGCCTTGGGCTGGTGGGGGCTGGAGAGTTGTTCGTACAAGTATAACGCAGTTCTACAAGAAATAACACATACTCACACATATACACATAAACACAAAGATAGGGTATTCTACCGGGTGTGGAGATGATTTATGTATTAGCTCGTATTTGGTTTACAGTTGGCGAAATTGGTGTGCGCGGGTTGGAGGCTTATATCATGCTTGTACACAAGGTACGCTGGGCGACATGAGGCGGCCAAAGAAAGTAACCTGGGCGGTGTGAGATGAGCTTACACCTTTATGTATCTACAAATTTTTCACGCAAATATAATATATATATATATATGACGATTATATTCAAATTTTTTTTCTTACTAATTAAGTGGAAGTAAAGCAATGCGCCAATTAATTTTTTATATTGAGTTTTCAGAGAGAGACTACATGTTATGAGGTCCTCTGAATACGAAAATCTGGTGTGAAACATTCACGCAGTTTTCTCTTATTCCAATTACAACATTATAAATTACAAATTTCTTTCAAAATTATAATTCTTACTAGATATTTGATAGTTTTCAGAATCTAAACTTAATAAAACCATTTTTTGTGGATGGCATAAACTTACCCCTCATCCATAACTCTTAAAAAAAAATAAAAAAAATAGATAAATAAATAATGCATTTATTTCTCAAGCAAAATTTTATCACAATCAAGAAAAAAAAGAAAAGCAAAAGACAAAATGCATGGAGTGAACTCCGTCTGCATGAGTTGCAATTTACTCTAATAGAACTTTAACTAATAAACAAATTGATAGAACTAATGCAATTAAAATAAAGGGGGTTTCAAAACAAAGATATGTCAAAATAAAAAATTGTAAGAAATAATAAATATAATTAAAAAATAATAACTATTATTAAATTTATTATCTGTTTAATTTAACTTCTATATAGTGGGGCACTACTTACATTTTATTCCTTATATCTAATTAAAAGTAAAAAATCAAATTATTGTAATAAAAAATGTCTATAACTGAACGCATCCCTTAGAACAAAACAAAGCATTCTCGAGTTTTTACCATTTAGGTACACACAAAGTTCTACCTCTGTGAGTATTTTTCTGTTATAATATTTAATTATGTACGGAGATAAAATAGAACAAATGGCCACAAAGTGCGCAAAGTCCAAAACTTCTTTAAATGAACTTACTCGGAAAAAAGTTTCAGAAAAAATATTACTTGTCTCTATTTATAGTTAGCATAACTATTTAATGAAATCCGTTGGTATATTTATGGAGAAAATCGCAAAAAATTGATAAAACTGTTCAATATAAACGCACTTTTGGTCAGCCGATTTGCTTCAGATTTGGAATTTTGTTAACGTATTTCATTTATAATTAATGCTGTATAGAGAATACAATCGTATACAATCGCATTAGTTGCTGATGTTAACAATTATGCAAAAGCCCAATATTATAAGGAGTGGAGTGTTGAATATGAGAAATTGAGGAATGTTAAAGGAACGTTTTATACTGGTTTAGAACCACACATTCCCAGTAAGCCATGGTTTCATGCCTTTAGCGAAAGTAGGAAGTCAGTTTTATACCTTAATATGCAGGCTGAGATTCAACCATAACTTCAGTCCTCACCACCTGGATTGTATAGGAATCACAATTGATCCCAAATATCCATGCCGACCTGATGCAAAAATTGATGCGGAACACATCATTTTAGCTTGTGAAAAATACTGCAATGGAGGAGAATTGTTATGGGACTACATAGTTGAAGCTGGAGACTAAGTCCGAACCTAAAATTCTATTTTAAATCACCACAAGGCATACATAGAACTCTATAACTTCATGAAGAAACATAATATAGATCTGTAAATAAGCCTACAATATTATATATAAATAGACACAAATAAATAAACAATAGACACAATATAAATATTAATTGATAAAATATTAATGTTAATTAAAGAGCTAATAATCAGAAGAAATTATAACCCCACAAAAGCCTACTTAAATGAATTTTTCGGAGAAATTTTTCACATATTTGTTGTAGCTCTTTAGATGTGTAGTTTCATACAATAAATAAAATCATTGGAACCGTTTGCGAGAAAATTGCGAAAAAACTGGAAAATCCATTTAACAAAATTGGTACAACCGGTTTGGGAGTTCTGACAGATAACCTCCTGTGCATTTGAATTTACTGCGCTCTTGTGTTTGCGAGTCATATTGTTCACCATTTAAATATATACACCCCCTCACCCCACACACCCACCCACATATCATTTTCCAAAAAAGAACTTTTTATGACTCAAAGTACCTCTGCTTCCGTTTTGAGGAGACGTGTATTTTTGGTGAAAATTTGAAATCGACAATTTGACACGTCGCAATACTTCCTCTTTCCTAGAGAAGTAAAAAGTGGTATCTAGATTTTTGTTTGTGTGAAATAGATCTCAAAAGCTTTCCTCTATTCCTCATAGTGCTATTTCATATAATATACGGTGCTGCCGTCTATAATATACAGTGCTGCCATCTATATAATATTAGTTTATATTAGAAACTTTACTGGAATTTCAAGTTTGAAGAAAATCGGTTCACCGGATATAACTACTACACTGCATAGGTTTTTGCAATTTTCTCGAAAGCGGCTCCAACGATTTTCTTTAATCTTCATATACGATCTATACACATGAATCCCTATCACTTTTATTTGAAAAATTTTCCGGGAAAATGTATTTTTGGGGAGTATTGGGGGGGAAAGTTATCGTTCATACAAATAAGGAATATTCTTCTCGTCGGTTCTTAATATGATGGACGAGGATAGTGAGATTTGGTCCGTAAAAATAGAAAAAAAACCTTATGTTTTTGCCAATGTTCGACAGATATATTGCCTTTATCAAGGCATTCTGTATGGTACTGCAGTGTTTTCACCTAGTAATTTTCCAAAAAAAAAAAAATGTTAAGTGTCATGTTTTGAAGTTTAAGATTTATTATTTTTATGCCTTGATAAAGACAATATATTTGTCGAAACGTTGGCAAAAATATAGTTATTTTTATTTTTAAAGACCGAATCTCACTATCCTCATCCGTTCATACAAATTATGGTTGTGCCAGCACCTACATCAATACACATCAGAAAATAGAATTCCCAATTTCAAGAAAATCTGTTAACCGGTGCGGCGAGTTCACAGAGTAAGTTTTTGGGTTATTCGGAATTTTTTTGAAATCTGATATGCTCGCTGCATAGATAGAAACGTATCACTTTAGTTTGAAACATATCTCCGTAAAAATTGATTTTAAAGGAGTATTGGAAGTCTGTCAGTTAAGTTTATACTTCAACTTCACACGCTTTGTTGGTTTTGACAGAGGGCGTTCCACACAAGTCCGTTCAGGTATACAAGTGTAAACCCTACAACTCTTTGTGTTGGGCCAGCCCAACTAAACGTTATGAACGTTACAATTTTAAAGAAATTTTGTTAATTAAATTGTATTATTGAACACGTGGATCGGTCCGCATTGCTGGATAGCATATGGTATTTTATCCGTCGTAGCATCCATATTTATTTTATTCCTGATCGGTTCCAGCTTTTTATCCTTCGTCAGAGTAAATCTATCAATTTCGTGCAGAGAGTTCACTTCAAACGCAACATTTCTTGACACTTGTGGTTTGTACAAACACACATACACACATATATAGTAACATAACCTTATAATCTCCAGCACTTACAAACCCCAAGTGTCGAGTGGAATGAAAACCATGCGTTTATGTGAACCTTTCTACACGAACTTGGTGAATTTACTCTGACGATGGATGAAAATCCGATACCGGTCAGGAACATGCTACAACGGATAAAATACCAGATTAATTACCAAATTACATTGTGTTCAAATTAACTAGTTTCCAGAAAATTTGTTTACTTTATAATTATATTAAGAACAATAAGAAGAGTTGGCTAACAAGACATTTTTGGAATAAACGAAATTTTAGAAAGGTTCTAAATAGACATTGTTTCCATATATGGGATGGTTAGCAAGCTGGAGAGAATAGCAGTACTTAACTAAATTTGAAGTGGAATTATAGAAATAGGTATCTTGTGTTGAGAAAGGGAGACCACCATCTTGAAGTAACATGGATTATATAGGATAGATAAGATCAGGGTAACTCTTGTTGGCTTTGTAGGACGTCCGACGACTAGCAAAACTGATGGGAGTATAGTCAGTGGGTGTGCGAGGAAGAGGCGGTTAACTACCTACCTTTTGTAATGACACCTAAAGCTGAAGGGTCTAACTTCGGCCATCTACGATTGTGATAGAACGGGGTGGATGAGGGTTGGTAGTGAGACGGGTGGGAGAACGGAGTGAGGAGGACGCTGAGCTGCAGAATCGTTGGCAATAAGAGAATGCTGTTCCCCTGCCACATACAAAACTATCTTCAGCATAAAGTTAACTGTATCACTTGTCTTGAATCTAAAATACCGTACACAGGATGGTAGTGGAACTGTCCCTCCCCACTTGATTATTATTTGGACTTAATACTTTATACTTTTGAAAAGTTAATTTGCATTAGATAACCCTTCACAGACTTTTTCCTTTGTTTTATTGCTATAAGAGGGAGTATTATGATCGAAATTGAGTTTTTCAACGGAAAAAACGTATTTCGATGACCTCTGAGCATGTACAACATATTTTTAACGAATGTCTGAGTGAGTGAACAAAATATTTCGAAAAACAAAAAATCGCAAGAAGCACAAATTTAGTTCCGTTTAGCTACCGCAACTGATAAGAAGGTTCCGATGAAAATCCACCAACCGGAAGTGAGATTTTACTTAATAGTTTTCTAGTTTTTCAGGATTTCCTGGAAAACAACTCCAGCAACTTATTTAAACTTTGTATATTATCTACACAGAAATAAAATGCATATCACTATTATCTAAAACATTTTTAGAGTTACTTTAAGCATTCCTCTAAAGTAACATTTCAGCTCAAACTGTGGATCTACAACCTTTATAATATTAAGATACTAGAACCATTCCAAACGAAGAAAATCGGTTTACCGGAAATGTGGTCTTTACAGTATAGGCCTCTCAGTTTTCTCGAAAACAGGTTTAACGGTTTTCTTCAAACTTGAAACTACTCAACTGCATGGATCTGTAAACCTGTCACTTTTATTTGAAACATTTTTCTGGATAAATTGACCTGAAGTAAGTTTCCGGGGCCCCTATTTGTTAGGTTTAAATTCAAATTGCGCTACAAGCTTTGACTGTTGGGACAGAGGGCGCTGCCACACAAGTCATACTCACGAATTCATGTATAACACGTTTTTATGCTAAGCCCTGCAATATTTGCAAGTATTGCTATTTAAAAAAAAAGTGTGAATTAAATTTCATTAATTGCAGTAAGAGAAAGTCGTGTGAATGATTCAAACTTGATGTTTTTTCTTTTTTACTTTCTCTTACTGCTGTGTGAGCAATTATTGCGATGATGTCAAATGTTTGAAATTGATTTTTCGTCGGAAATACATTGTTTGCACTCTAATGAGCACAAACAGTGGTAGCTGTGTTAGTATGTGTGTCTCAGATAGTTTAAATTTGTTAATATTTCACCCAGATGCTACCAAGGAACCTGACAATAAGTTTTTGATCAAAATCGCTCAACAGGAATTATCCACTTGATTGAATGAAGTTTTTCTTGTCCATTATTTCCCAATTTTCTCTGGATGAACTCCAACGATTTTCTTTAAACTTAGTACTTTAACACACGGTGATCTACAATTGCTTTTTTGAAACAATTTCCCTGGAAAATTCATTTTAGGAGTCATTCTGGACCTGCTATCTCCTTGTAAACCTTTCTTATCAAGTTCCATTTCTTTATATTGCACTGTTCCCCCACCTTCTCATAGTAAAAAAAAGTAAAGTAAAGTAATGCCTATTTTTTCAGGCGGGCTTAACGTCCAACTACCAAATTAGGTGTCGTGGACGGGGACGGAAGCACCTACTTTACTATTAACTTTTTTTTTTTAACAAATATAAAATTTAGCAGTTATACGCTGGACTCGAACTGGGGTCCTCCCACTTACAAGTCCATGCTCATAACCACTACACCAACACCCGCCCCACCTTCTCATAGTAATAAGTTTTAAAAACCTTCTTAAGTATTAAATGCTTTGCAAAAATTATAAGTTGAAGAAAATCGAACCAAGTGGGAATACCAATTTATTGATCTAATTTTTAATTAATCTCCTTTTGATTTTGATTTTTGATTTTTAATTAATTTCCTCCTGCAATCCTATTTAACTGAACGCTGCTTCAGGGTAAGGTGCGGCGTTGAAGTGTCTGATCTGCATGCGATCTCTGCAGGCGTACCTCCAGGGTAGTATACTGGGACCAATCTTATATATCATCTACACTGCTGATATTCCTACTCATCCCCAATCTTAATAACGACCTATGCTGATGGCACCGCAATTTTATCTTCCCACTCTACCATTATACAAGAGCACCTTGAGCTCATTGAAACTTGGTTATTGAGCTCAATGAAGTGTGTCCAGGTTACATTCACATTAAGAAGACAGAACTGCCAACAACTAACTATTAACAGTT
Source organism: Triatoma infestans (assembly GCA_011037195.1). Taxonomy (NCBI): domain Eukaryota; kingdom Metazoa; phylum Arthropoda; class Insecta; order Hemiptera; family Reduviidae; genus Triatoma; species Triatoma infestans. Next base: position 67,566 of record JAAEAF010002360.1, read on the forward strand.
CAGACATACCATATCCACCGAAGTACGTTACCTAGGTCTGTATGTATACAGTCCTTTAACATGGAACCCACACACAAGACTTAAAAGAAAATAACTAAACAGAGGCTACGGACTACTTAGGAGACTTCTTGGACCTAAATCCACCTTGACAATACATAAAAAATTCACTCTTTACAAAACTCTACTCAGACCAATAGGGACATATGGAGCACAATTGTGGGGCTCCGCAAAACCCTCCAATATATAACCCACACAATCTTTCCAATCCAAAGTCCTTCGCCGAATAATTAATGCGCCCTATTATGTTTCCAATCGAACCCTCCATCACGACCTTAACATTCCATTCGTCAATGATCTTATCCACACCCGCTTCCAGAAATTCCACAAAAACCTAAAGGTCCACCCAAATCCTGTCGCCCGATCTTTATCCACACCTTCCCATCCTGAAAATATTTCACGGCGATTAAAGCGTTGTTGGCCACGTGATCTACTTCTCTCCCAACCTGCCAGTAAGTCCTAGGAAGTTCCAGCGCTGGCTGGTTTCTCCCATCACGCTGTCCTAGTTGTGGCGCTGATCCTAGCTCAGTGTCACAATTTGTATCATATCTTGCACATACATATTTGTCAATGTATATATATATACAGATGCAAATAATTTAAATAAATAAATTTATTTAAATTAATTAAATAAATAACTTTAAAAAAAAATAATCCAATTTTTTAATTTTTTTGCGATGTTCTCGATAATGGAGTTCTCGAATTTCTTCTAACTTAGCAATTCAGTCTACAAATAAAAACAAAACTCAAGAATTTTAATTTGAAACATTTTTTCTCCGGAAAGTTCATAGTAAGGAATATTTTTCCAGGAGCTAGGATTTTAGGCAAAATCTCATAACTGCCATTTCATGTTAAGTTTGGCATCTAAAAGACTTACAGATCCGTAATAGTCTCTACCGTTAAAAAATAAAAAACAAATTAAGACCAATTAAATCAATGAAATCTGGGATTTTATCCGTCGTAGCTTGAATATTAATGTTGTTCCTGACCTGCTTCGGATACTCATGCATCCTCAAAGTATGGCTAACAAATGAAACCGGTCAGTAACAACATTAGTATGAATGTTATGAACGGATAAAATCTGAAATTTTATCCAGATTTGCGGACCCATCCATATATTCAACAAATCATTGAGAATTAGCGATTTTGCAACAAGGGAAAATAGTGTGAGCGTATTTTTTTTTTTTTTTTTTTTTACTTAGAAGAAAGACATCAAATTTTGTATTTCCGGTGAAAGCTCAAATTCGAAAATTGTACATATACCGTGATCCTATTGCAAAATTAAAAATAAATATCACTTACTACAATTAAATGAAAGGTCATTATTTGGTGATTGGTGATAAATATTGATGAATTTCCCACAGTAATACATAATTTGATAAGGAATGATAATAATGTATCCATTAAAGGGAACGCCTGTTCATGTCTAGATGATTATTAATACATAATATTTTTGTTTACCATGATATGAAATATTATTGTACATAAAGTTGAAACTTATAGCTAACCATGATATGACATATATGATATGCAACACGCAAACCTTGCTAAATATTGATAAAGGGAATTGTTGATGATTCTGTCACAGAAAAGTGACACGCGATTATACAATGGGAAAATAAAATAATATAATAAGTCACAGTCGTTTTTTTTTCTTCTTCTTTTTTAAATTCTAATTAACATTATTATATTAAATATAAATATAAATATATTTATTAAATATAAATATAAATATTATATTAACATTATTAAACATTATTAAATATTAAATTCTAATTAACATTCTAATTAACATTATTTAGATGATAGAATTGTTTAATAAACTGAAATAGCACTTTAGATGAAAACCTAACCCCACCCCTCCCCCATAACTGCCCTTAAATGAATTTTTCCAGAGAAATGTTTCAAATAAAAGTTGTAGCTCTTTGTATGAATAGTTAGTATACCAAGTTTAAAGAAAATCGTCGGAGCCATTTTTGAGAAAAATCATTTAGTAAAGTGGTAAAGTAAACGCACTTCCGGTCATCCGATTTTTATCAAACTCGGAATTTCAACAACATATTTAATTTTAATTAACATTATTTAGATGATAGAATTGTTTAATAAACTGAAATAGCACTTTAGTGAAAACCTAAACCCCCTCTTAACTGCCCTTAAATGAATTTTCCCAGAGAAATGTTTCAAATAAAAGTTGTAGCACTTTGTATGTGTAGTTGATATACCATGTTTCAAGAAAATCGTTGGAGCCATTTTTGAGAAAATCGTCAAAAAGTAAAAAAACCAATAAGTAAAGTGGTAATTCCGGTTGAGGAATTTTGACAGATGACCCACTGTCAGATGCCATGCTGATACATAGACGGAATATCAAGTTTCAACTTTCTACGGTTTATCGTTTTTGAGCTATGCTGTTCACATACACACAGACACACACACACACAGACCATTTGCTAAAACCACTTTTTTGGATTCAGGGGACCTCAAAACGGATATTTCCGGTGAAAACTCGATATCGAAAATTTGACACGATTACAATACTTCCTGTTACTGGGAGTGAGAGAAAGTAAAAAAAATAAGTCACAGTCGTTTTTTTTCTTCTTCTTTTTTAAATTTTCATAAACGAATGAAATTCTTCGAACATTGTTTTAGCAACAGCTGCGAATGGAGCAAAGATTTGAAACCCTCTGGAAGTTTCTGAACAAATTGGATTAAAGAGTGACTATAGTTTAGTGACTGCAGTTTCGTAGTCAAAACTGTTGTTGCAATAACTAGAAAAATTGCGATCACAGAACAACCCCAGGTATTCAATGACGTATCCGATAAATCACGAAATATCATATATAGGTAATTTATTGGTCGTTTCACCAGACATGTGTGTGTGTGTGTGTGTGTGTGTGTGTGTGTGTGTGTGTGCGTGCGTGCGTGTGAACAAAATGTCTGAGGTAAAAAAAAATTGCAGGTACCCCAAATATAATATTCCGTTTAGGTATCACCATTGCATCCGGACACGAAGGTATCTGTCAAAAGAGGACTTGACCCAATGTAATTTACTCGCAGTTTTTTTCAGTTTTCCTCAAGGTTTCTTTCAGTGTTATAAATGTCAAAACTGTATTTTTGGAGTGGGTATGTTGGTGCTTGAATATTCATTCATAATTAACAACAATGATTTGTTGTTTGTATTTTTATCTGGCTTCATTTTCAAGATGAGCATTTTCGCCTTAATTTAATTTCTATTTTCGAAAAGGAAAAGAGCTGCCGTTGCATACAAAAAATATGTCCTGGTACATTAACAGTGCAGCGAACACTTGTCAGAAGAATTGATTCGCGAAATTGTTGTGGTAATTATTCTATTAACATGCGCCACGTTCACATCGATTAAGCAAAATTGATATTGAAAAGTGAAAAGCATTGCTGGTTGCTGATCGCCATAGGTGAGTTTGCTGAGAGTCTTAATTCATCGATAACAACCATTGAAGACCTCTTGCAGAAGCTCGGTCAAGTAAAAGGAGCTTGATGTTGGGTGTCTCACGAACTTAAAGAAATACATTTAATACAACGCCGATAAAACGGTTGATAGCAATGGATGATGAAAAAATGGATTATTTACGATTGCATGTAACGCAGAAGATCATGGTGCAAGCCTGATGTGCTAGCATCAAACATCATCGAAATCTGATATTCACCAAAAGAAGGCGATGTTATCAATTTGGTGGAGAATTACAAGGGAATTGTTTATTTTGAGCTCTTACCGAGGAAATAAACAATCAATAATTCCCAAGTGTACTGACAGCAACTAACAAAACTGAATCAGACTTGGCAACAGAAATGCGTAGAATTAATAAAACATGAAGGTATTGTGTTCCATCATGACAATGCTTGATCACATAAATCTTTGAACCTGCCAGAAATTTTTGGAGCTTGGTTGGGTGTGTATTACCATATCTAACATGTAGTATCATCAGACTTTCATTTATTTTGTTCATGCTAAACCTTCACTTCAGTTGGCACCATCAAATCGAACTTGGAAAGATTTTTTGAGGAGAAAGATCAAAGTTTTTCAATTGGAATCATGAAACTGCTTTGAAAGGTGGCAAGAAAAATCATCGAACAAAATGGACAAAACATTAACGAATCGCATAAAATAATAATTTTTAATTTCTTAGTAAAAAGCCAAAATCGCATCCGGACAACGTATAGAACGGGCATTTTAGAGGAAAGTCTACGCCACAACTCTCTCGGAACACCCCTTAAACATAGTTCCAAGGAAAAATGTATCAAATAAAAGTTGGCTTTTTTTTATGAATTAGTTTATTTTTTAACAAGTTAAAAGAAAATCGTGGTGATGTCCTCTGTGTTTTTGTTTTTTTTTGAGAAAATTGAAAAAAAAAAACGAAAAAATCTATTCAATAAAATGGTACTTTTATCGATATTGAACAAAAACCTACTGTCGCGTCCCTTGGTACCATTGAACGAAAGAGTAGGTTTCATGTTTTTGAGATTTTCCGTTTTTGAATTATGCTGATCTCATACCACAAACTCAACACATTGGACCACTTCGGACTCAGGGAACTACAAAACATTTATTTCTCCGGTGAAAACTTAATTTTGAAAATTGAAAAATTCCTAGTTTGATGTAAATTGGTTAATTAGGAATTGTAAGTAAAGTTTATGGAAAAACAGGTTTTAACATGTTCTTTTCTATGGAGGACTGTCAAGAATTTATGGAAATCTTGATTTCCTTACTAATTTTTCTAGATTTGAGGAAAAAGTAAAACGATTGTTGTATTAAATCACTTTAGTTCTTTTCATTACGTACCGATTTTTAGAGGATATACATGTTGGGACCACCTCAAGCTGACAGAGGGGGCAAGCTAAGAAGCATATCTGGGTATTGGAAGGAGTTAAAGAAAGCAGAGGCTAGTCCAGCGTCCCGCTGACGGTCACGGTGCCTGACTATCAATTCAGTCTCATTCAAAATGCCAATCGAACAGCCATCAACGTTCAAGGACCGTCATTCTCATATCGTCACTCCTTGCAAGGCTTAATATTTTCATTCAATATAGTGTTCAGAAAGTGTTACCTAATCTCATTCCAAGTATCTCTTTTCTGTCCAACCGCCAAAAACGTCCACTTCAAGGACTATAAATAATTAATCATTATGGCATAGAGTGTAAATTTTTTAGTAATATGATTTTTTTTTTTAAATAAAGTTATCTAACAAATTGAGTGGTGGAAAATAAGAAAGCTATATTTCACACCATGCCGCCACTCTAGTCATTTAGTAGATAGATTACAATAAGGAGAAAAGCTAGGGAGAGAGTAAGAGATAAAAAGAAGCGGTAGTGTTTTTATTGAACCAACCATTCAGAAGATAAGTTTGTCCGGTTGAAAGAACAACTATCTCCGAATAGCCCCCCCTTTCCGATTGATACCTTCTAAAGTGGCTGGCAAACTTAAATCACCGTCTTACTAACACAGTAGTGTGTTGTATGTGGATTTAGAGGTGGCCATCTTCTCTACAACACACTATTATAGTAGCAGCTCCCTCTCTCACTGGATCTGACGAGTTGGGGTGACTTTTAGCGTTTTCTTCACGTTCTTCTAGAGGAAATATGGGCTGCACTCTTATTGAAGATTTCTTCTTCTCCTATCTCTTTTATATTTGTTGATCTTCTTCAAGTATTGTAATAATATACATTATGTCTCTCAACATTTCAGTTTTTAGCAGCCAAAAGTTTATGTTTGAGTCTTATAACGCTAAGGCTAAAATAGTTTAGTATCTTTTAGTTTCTCTATACTTTTTGTATATAGCGGATCACACGGTATTTATCTCTGCCTCAAGTGCGAACAGATCAATGCTCTCTTGATTAAAGGCAACAAAAATGTTTGGACCAATAAAAGTTCTCTATTTTATACCATAGTGTTGGGGAGATGATGGAGTCTGTCCAGTGTAATTGATTGTGGTAATCTCCGGGAATTAAGCTAATATAATTAACAAATTAAATATTTACAGGAAGAAATAATCTTCTCCATGATAGGCATCGCAGTCCGTGTATTGGAGTCTCCCTTTCACACACACTCTATCACTTTACAATCACTTTATACTTTCACATTCTACACTAGAATCTTCAGGTGTCCTTTGGGTATGAGAATGCCTCGTCAAGGAAACCTGCAGCATTGCAAAGCTCGCTTATGCACGCTTCTGTTCTTTTCCCAGCACTAACTGACCTGGTAAGTTTTTGCCCTTCTGAGTCCTGATTTTTAACCGAAATTTTCATTTCAAGTTATCTGGTGATATCTTACCGGTATATCCAGTTTGTGGGCGTCTTGCTGTTTTACGTTTTTTTAATATTTTGTTCTCTCTCTCTGTATTTATTTCTTACAGATACACACACACACACACACACACACACACACACACAAACACAATAACACACATGACGAGCAAGTAATGTCTTTATAATTCTCGTTCAATTGCCAATTCAGTATTGTTCGTATGGACAACATAAAATTTTGACGTATAAAAATTCCACTTTTTTCTAACGACTGATACATAACTATGGCTAATTTATTTGTGAGTTAATAGTCTTTTTTTTACTCAGATAACAAAATATCAGGTAACCATTATTTTCTCTGAATGTGAAACAAAAGACTAATGACAAAGGAATTCATTGGTTATTACTTCAGGTGTATTTCATCTGAGTGGAAAAAAAGTAGGAAAAGATTATTCCGAAAGAGAGAGAAAATAAAATAAATGGTAAGAAGAAGATGAAGTGAAAAAAAAATTAAAAAGCCATCAAGTATATTAGGAACAAGAGAATGTTTAGGACAGAATCTCTGTTGGAAGATGAACTATTGGGACATAATTACGATACTATAAGTCAAAAATGGGAATGGGTTGAACAGAATCAAGAGATTGTCGACGCCCCGGTAGGAGGGAGAAAGATGGCTTTTCTATGGGGGGAAGGGTGCGATGGTGGCTGGGAATAGCGTCCCATTTCTCTCGTTGAACCAAAGTTGGCTCTCGGTAGGCAGAACAGGCCATCCTCCTACCTTGTCCTAACTCTATACCGACCGTCTCCAAGTAAGACCATTAACTTAGACACTCTGAGTTGACTTAAATGGAGTATTAATACCTTCGAGTAGATAGCGTTTCCATTATACGAAAAAAAAAATGAGGTGAACAAGAAGAGAAGAGGCGGCCTCGCGGTCTCCTTGCTTGACCTATATATACAGGAACTTGTGCGGCAGGGTGGTTGGTAAAGACCGAACCAACCAACCAACCCCCCTCTTTCCATCTGTAAACTCCCTCAGGTTAGTCGTTACACTTTGAACTTATATTAAAAAAAAAGGCTACTTTTTAATTTTTTTATTTTTTTTGCTTTTTGGTAATACCTGCGGACCATCTTCAGCACTTAGTGCGTAGGAGAACTCCACTCTCTTTCGTACTTCTTCTTCGAGCTTCTCCACAGTCCTAGTATTGCTAAAGTGGAATCTACTAACCTCATTCTCCCAACTGCACCATCTAGTTTGGACGGCGGACGAAGAAGCTGGTTAGTAACCTCTATGGGTAACTTCATCTCGTTCCCTCCCCCCTGTAGAAGGGTGAATAAAAAATGCAGATACCTTTTAATAACTTCCACCCCCGACCAAAGAAAACCACTCTCCTCGTCAAAAACCTTAACTTAAATCCTTCTTTTTTTTTTATTCGCTTTCGTGTCGCCATTTTTCATTCAATAAAACATTTAAATATATCATGATCAAAACTGTGTACAAGATCTAAAGAAAAGAAGTAGCAAGATTAATGGTTTTACATTAATTTGATTGTTTATGAGGAAGAGAGAGAGAGAGAGAGAGAGAGAGACAGAGCGAGAAGGTGAGGAGTGAGTGAGCGAAGGTTATTCTGTTGACCTTCTCTTTAAACTACATTCCTGTTCTCTTTCTTGTAAAAGGATACATTGCGATCATGCAGCTTTTGGAGTTTGGTAAACCCATTACTGTTATTTGCAACTCTTTCCCTAGACAAATTTATTTTATTTTGGTTCTGCGGTTATCTATTATTACGTTGGACTTAATACTGACCTGGACGCTGTCTTCTTGACAGTAATTTCAAGCACTGTCTGCGAAGCCTCTATACAAATACATATTTCTAACACAGTTGTCCTAACAAAAATATAGAAATGTGCCAAAGTGCCAGGTAGTAGTTAAAATGATTAATTTCTGGTTCTGACGACAGCGCTAATAACATTCAAACAACCCTAATAGCATTTGAAATCAATCCCACGCATAGATTCCATAGTATACCCAAAAATATTTTAAAATAAAAGTGATTATATTTGGGCGGTTCAATATTGTTGGGGCCGTTTTCAGGAAAATTACAAAAACTAAGAAAACTTTTCCGTAAAGTCGCACTTTCGGTTAAGTGCTTTTTTCAAATTTGTCATTTTATATATAATTGTATTAACAGTTGCAGGAGAAAGCCCTGTGAGTGTGCACAACTGAATTTTCTTTTATTTAATATGTACACCAACAACAGTAAAAGTGCCTCCATTGGGAGACATCTTCCAACAAACCTCCATTAGCTTTCAAGGTGTAACGACCCTGAAGACGCTCATTGTAATATGGACGAAATGTCGGTTTCTAGCAAACCACTGACGCGGTCTGAACCCGAAAACTCAAGTGTTTTTCATCACCCATCAAGTTGTGTGCCCTATATTTTCAATCTCACTGTATTCACATATTATACTGTATAGTAAAAGCCTACATAAATTAAAAAAAAAGAAAGTTCAGAACGGAAAATGAAACTACAATGTTTTTAAAAATATTGTTATGAATGGTGTTTGAAAATGGTGACTCACAAAAGGCTGTTTGAAGTAAAAAAACTTCCAGTGTTGTTTCATTTCAAATTATTAGAAGTTCGGAAATGTCACGCCTTCCGTTCTCGACTGTTTAACGTTTTAGTTCATTTATATTTTTCTTCAATGGTTTCTCTATTCAACGTAGGTTATTACTTGTCGTCTATCTTATTTGTAAATTTCAAGGTATAATTGTTTAGAAACCTGATTCAAGTATCTTAAAATTACTCGTTATCATTTTTTTTTTCTGTTTACTTTCTCTTACTTTCTATTAAGAGAAAGTTAGCCTTTACACCGTTTCCCTGATTTTTTCGTCACATTTCTGACACAAAGGACTAGACGTCCTGCCTATTTGGTGCAAATGACTGGTTATCCAAGCGAGCGCAGTTATCTTTTAGTCTGGAGACGCCACTTCGTATACCTACAGTGTTACTCCAATTCCCTGTTACTTCATCGTTTGACTTCCTTGTTGCAAAATTACGTAATGAAAGCTATATAGAAAATCGGACCACAAAACGGTAATAGGTACTCTCCTTAGCCAATTCGTCCGGCCTCTCATCCAAGGAGATCTTTTAGTTGTCTTGACAAACATCCAAGTGATTACACATACATTGTGCTCTGCTATGTATAGTTGGTAGTATAACTAATAGTACATTTTGGACCGTCTGTAATAAAAACAATAAAAGAAGCATTTTTAGAAAGTATTGTAGAAGAAATTGGAATTTTAAATTGTAATTAAAAGATAAGTCGCCAAAAATGGGCCCAGTGGGGCCTTGGATAGCGCAGGGTTTGGTCTCTCCCCACAGACAAATAATAATAATAATAATAAGTCGCCAAAAGGAGTAATAGAGAATAAATTGACAAACACTTGACTGTTTTCACAATAAGTGTAACATGTCTCCCTCAACAAGGATTCAATTTCTAACCATAGGATAGTTTGAGATCCGCCTAGCTAACCACCTAGGAAAACAGAAAGGAGAAATAGGGGAAGTTAAGAAACATATATAAATACTATAATCAGGCAGTCTGTAATTCAGTCCAATAGACACAACCATCAAGAAAACATCATCACCAACACTCTGTCAGCTTCACTCAGTTTGTTATTCTCTCATGCTACCTCTTTCTATATCAATAGTGTAAAGTTCTTTCAATACTCTGTTGGCCCCTTCAATATATTCAGTGTTCAGACAGTAAACTATTTCTACACTTCATTTTTCTCTGTCCAACCCCCCCAAATTAAACCTCTATATTTTCATGTTTATTCTCCCTCAGTAATCCATTTCCTCCGCCCATTTATTTCTTGTAAATTTCTTATTAGATTATATTCTTTTTATTTTTTTATTTTTTTTTCGTTTTTTACCCTTTTTTAGAAGTATCGGCGTATTTCATTTATAATGAGAACGATGCTGGGTGTAACGATTGTGTAAATTACTATGTCGACTTTACATTGTTATAGTGTAAGAAAGGACGAGCAGATGGAGGAGTGATGAGGTATAGAAAGTGGGAGAGGGAGTGGGGTGGTTGATTTAGTGGTATGTCTGGGTAATTATCTCTCTGTAAAATTACATCTTGTACTTTGATGTGAAAATAGTACCACACACATACACACGCGCGTACATACACACTCGCGCTCACATTCATATATAATTATAATTATATATATATATATAGAATGAGAGAGCACATTACATCGTTTACGGCTCGTAAATTGCTCACTAGAGAGTGTGCAAGTGAGTGTTTGTATGTTCAAGTACTGTAGAAAGTTCATGTGTGTGTGTGTGTGGGTGTGCGTTTGGTGTGTGTGCGTCTTATGTAAGGCAGTAAATACGTCACATATACTATCATTCACTTTATAAATATATATATATATATATATATATATATAATAACACACACACACTTTTACACATACAAAATATTCAGTTCGCACTAATTGATGCCACCATCTTGAAGGACAGAAATGTGTACAGACATATCCAGACTGTGCACATACTCGCTTGCTAAACATTTACGTAACCCCATGTCCTCATCATGGTGGGTTTCAACCAGCCAACCAACCGGCTCAACCACCATCAGAATCCTTGAATTGGGTTTGACTTCTGCCATACCACATCATCGGTCCGTCTCTCTCCTTTCTCCATCACCTAGCAGCAGTGGTGTCGCCAGCTTCATGGTTTATTCAATACCATATATATATACATATATATATATATATATATGTCTCATACCTCCTATATACTATCTGATATATACTATCTTGTAGACTTGGCGTCTTTAAGCTTTTGGAAATGTGTTTGCTTAAGAAACCCCAGCCTCTTTACTCATTCCTAAATAGATTTTGCCTGTGGGAAGGCCTAACTTCCCTCCCATTACCGGCCGCATACCAAAACCTTCTTAGCAAACTTATCATCATAAAATATGCGCTAATCGCTTAGCCCATCCTAAGAAACCCTTTTTAAAAACATATTTCAATTTTGTTCTCTCTCTCTCCTACTTTATCTATAGTTACTTAACTATTCTTTCTTCTTTCACGAAATTTGCCTATCTTTATCAATGTTATTATCTAAAAGTGACTACATCTGTCTCCTTTTATATTCTTTTCATGTTTCGATTCTGCATCCATGTTGAATACTCATAATCATAATTTCTTCCCTTGTCCCATTGTCGTCCTAAAAAAACAAAGCAGTAGACCCTTCCATCAGTTTTCCCAAATTGTCCAACAACGATATGCAATTTTCTATTAATTGAGGTTCTCAGAATTTGAGGTTTATTCTATCCAGTATAATCATCAGATATATATATATTGAGTAAATATTCGTCACGATTTCGCATTAGATTGTTGAAATATTCCAGTTTCCTTCTTCATAATATCTTTACCTAATGAAATTCTGGTGGATTAGATTCTCATTTCCTGTTCAGCACTTTTAATGAAAATCTTATATTTGTACGAGCTGCACTATACACAAACTAACTTTTGATAATATTAAAGTAACCGCAAACACATATACTTATTAAAAACGGACATTCATACACTAACTTATTACCTATTTGCGTAAATTCTTCTTCCTATGCAAACCTAGCAGTTTACGCAAATCCGCCATATTGTAAGTTAATGCGGCGGGGTTGTCTAGAGAGATATCTACAGAATTAGCTTGGCTTAATGTAAACTGAAACTTCCAAACATTATTTAATATGAGTAGCTAAACTCTTTCCAGCATTTTTAAAGTTTACTAATAGAACCGTCATCTTGCTGGTAACAAACCATGACATTAAATGCATATTATCGATATTTACCCGGATATTAACGTAGAGATTATCGATTGCGATTTCAGTAAGAGAGTATGATCTATAGATCGCACTTTAATACCACATTGTTTACTGTCAATCTCGTTACAACTTCAACTAATGCCTCTTAACAGATTTGTTCCTGCCGAATACGCAGTTGAGAGTTTAAGCGAAACGGGAGCAATCGGATTGATCAGTCTTCCGTTCTTGTTCCTCATTGAACTCACCGGATCGGTCTCTTGCTCGGCTGTATTTCTACAACGATCCGCATAAGTCTGACGAGCCTAGTTATCTAGACTCGATGTGTACATGATAATAGCACAACCGTCAGATGTTCTTCAGTTAGAACTATCACAATTGTTGATGAACCCTCTGAACTTGATTACTACTACTCAGCAAGTAGTTTTCTAGCGAATAACATCTGCAGGAGTCTTTTGATTCTGCAGATTTCTGTATAGATAACCCCGCCCACATTAACTTACAATATAGCGGATTTGCGTGCACTACACCAGCATTTTCTGTTTTTTTTAATTTTTTTTTTTTTATATAGTTTTCTGTAATTTTTCTTTTCATTAATCATGAGTATCATACAATCAAGAAAATCAAATAAAAATAACTTCATTTTGGGACTGTTTTAAATAAAAAAAAATGTATTTCATATTTCGATGATTTATCAAATACATATGAGAGAAAATTAGGGAAAACAGTCTAAAGTAAACTTTTCCTAATGAAAAGTGTCGAAAAATAATTAGCCAGTCACAATGAAGAATTGAAGTTGTGAAATAAACGGTGTTTTTTAACAGGCCAATCAGAATACTAGATTCATAATGACGCCCACATTAAATAAGATTATCTACGCCCCTAACTATAGATCTTAATTAATACTTTATCCAGATATCTGTCCTAATTGTTGCGAAATCATTTCATTGGCCGTAAAAATTATTTAATATTTTATTTAAAATTTATTGCTGTTTAGAAAGCAACATTCATGGGATTTCTCATTTAATCTAAGTCTCGGAGTCTCCTTTAGGGCAGTATATGCACTTAGACTACCGGGGGCCCTTATTGTGCCCCACCTAAATGTATCTCACCTCCTTAAAAAGGCCACAGTTTAATCAAACCAATCCTAGGTTCATCACTAAACTACGATAATTTACCAAACTTCCGAAACCGCTTGCGAGCATACTGCTCAAACTCCCCAAGAGTGCATGAAGAACGGTGTTCCAACATTCTGGCCTTATTTCCTGCAGATTGGGTTTGCTAAAAGAGACTCACACGTGTAGTGATTTCCTTAGAAGGCAGCGCCTTATGGCCAAGGCAGTGATATTTGTTTTCCCACCTTTCCTTTTGCTAAGGAGATATATGTACGGGTATCTTGTGAACCTTCCAGGAAAAATGTTCGGGCACCGCAATTCAAACCAGTGAATGCTTTCATACTTTTTGTTCGGCGTAAGCTAAAGAATATAGGGGCAACTGATTGAGAGTTGTTGACCAACCCCGCTAATCTTAATAAAGCCGGTAACAACGGGGTGCGAAGCTAATATCTGGACACTCCAGTAATTAAAAAATGAAAAAAACAACAGAAAACCACAATTATTCTCACGTTAGTTTACTAATATTTATATCAATTTCAGGTTTTTATCTCAGTTCCTTAAATAGTACATTTTACAGTGAATGCGATTTCTGCATTATTGGCAAATGCTTTTATTTCCATTATTTTCACAATGGAAATTTTATATTGTCTTCATTTTATTCATTCTAGAATATTATTTTTATTGCCATTACGTATACTTTTTCAGCTTAATTTAAATTTTCATTTATACAATTTAATTTTATCTTGATAAAACCGGGGATTAACTTGACGGATTATTTTACGGCTAAAATGGTTTATTATGCAAAAACAAATATAGCGAATGATATATTTTGGCATTTATAGCCTTCTCGGAAAATTTTAAAATTAAAGATATTGATTGGCATATATTATGGCTGATGGAGAATTTGATTTTCGTTAATTAATTCCATCATTCTAGATCATGCATTTTTTAAATTACACTTTAATTTATTTTTTAATTTTAATTTTTTTTTAACTCATCCCAACATATAAGAGGAAGTATTGCATTCGTGTCAGATTTTCGAAATTGAGTTTCCATTGAGATTATGAGGAAATAGTGTTTTTTAAAAATGAGTCTGAGAGCGAGTGTGTTTGTCTCAGTGTGTGTTTATGTACAGGCAACTGAAAACGATAAAAACTTGTGTAAAGTGTAAAACTGTAAAATTAAACTTGATATTTCGTCCAGATCAGGGTGGTCAGGTTCAAATAAACTACGGGACCACTTGATCACTGTAAAATTTACGCGGACCGCATGCATCACATGTCCAAATGTTTCTAAATATCTGAAGAATTTTGATATAAATATATTTTAAGGTTTAAGAAATATGTGATAGATAATTAAAAACGTTATAAAAGTAAGTATAGTAATGCCTATTTTTTTCAGGAGGGCTCAACGTCCAACTACCAAATTAGGTATTGTAGACGTGGGCGAAAACCTACTTTACTATTAACATTTTTTAAATGAATATAAAATTTAGCAGTTATACGCGGGACTCGATCTGAGTACCTTCCAGTTACAACTCCATGCTTATAACCACTACACCAAAATCCCTTTTGTTCGAAACTTTTTCCAAGAATATTGTGTTTAGGAACATTTTTAGAACGCTACTTTAAAAGTGTCGTTTTATTATAGTTTTGTTTTCTCAAATAAATAATATAGAGTCAACTAAACGTATTGTAAAAATTCCAAGTTTACAGAAGCGTTGACTTTTCAGTATACCTAGTCAATTTCAAGTACCAGCTTTCTATATACTGCGATCCAACTTGTACCGTCCCCACTTTCATTATAATTATGTTAAGGAAAGCTATACATAAAAAAAAAATGCTCCATTTATCCGACCAATCGTATACAAACGTACAACCGCACACAGACTGACATATCGACATAATAATTCTCATTGTTGCATAAAAATTAGTACTATTATTTCAAATTTATATCCATGTTTCTAATTTATGCCATGAAAACTTTATGATCTTATCTATGGAGTTGGCATTGTATTAAGTCCTATCTAATGATGATCCCGCTAGCAAGTTATAGCTTATACTAGAGAAAAATGTGCAGTTAGGTAATAGCAATAGATAGCGGTAAGTTATCGCACATGGCGGATGGACAAAAGTATAATTAAGAGACATATTGCGTGTTCTTCTCTAATTAGTAACTCATTATTACGCCTATTGAACTGCTATAAAACTTCTGGAATGTATTTACCTTATGGCGCTATATTTGTTTATTTTGTGATGGTTATTTCAGTATTTTTGGACATTAATTGCTTCTAGTTTATTTATTATCATTCATAAACTTTTTTCTAAAAATTAAACGGAATTTTGACCTATTCCTAATCTTGCTGTTAATACGGAAAATAATTTATCTAGAAGTACATAAAATATAATTAGCTAAGGCTAATATAAAGGATGTTTTATGTTTTGCTGTTCCTTGAAAAGAGAGATATTTGGGACAAAACCTAGAACGAATGAGTAGTTTCCGCTTCCTTGAGTGATTCCTGCATTGTTTATGGTCATACATGTATGAGTATGCACCTGGAAATGAACATGCGTGGATCATACTAAACCCAAATCGATGTTCATGTGTTGGAAAATTATCCTTGTCAAAAACTACCACGGTACAGCTACCACTGGCATTATGTACTGCGCATCTGACACGCCAGCGTTCCGCATATCTACATTTAAAAAAAAAACAAGCTCCATCCACACCCTAAGATCGGTTTTAAGTTGCAGGGTGTATCAGTCTTGAACACCACTTTAAACAGGTCCTGAAATCAGAAGAAGAATTTTTAACAAATCTTGAACCTTACAAGTTAAAAGCAAGAAGTCTTGCAGACACATTTAAACAAGAATAACCTACACTTGTCTTAACGCATCTAATAAGTCTAAAATGAGAAGCCTGAAAGAAGAATTATTTATAACAAACATCACAAACTATCAAGAAGAGTTTACCGAGACCTAGGTCTTTATGTGCTTGCCAGTCTAATTCTTCAACACATAGTAGACACACAGACAGTTTCTAGAAGTTACCTTCGGCCAATGGTCTCTCTGGCCGTCCTCTCGATCCAAACTTTCAATCTATACAAATATACATTGTGAGTAAGAAGTTCAGCAGTTCGTCTCTTTACATCAATCCGATCTTCATTTCACACTTAGCTAAGGTGTGTTGCGTGGTCCACTGTATTTGATTACCCCCGGTAACGGTTTTGGATTTTATTTTAGTAAAATTCAATTCATTCGCCTCGTCCAAGACACCTGATAGTAACTGGAGAAGTAAAGCCTACAGGCATTAGTAGGCATTAGTACAGGATTAGAAAAGAAAAATTAAATAAGAAATGCCTATTTTTTCAAGCATACTTCAGTCCAACTACCGATCAGTAATCATGATTGGAGGCGGAAAGCAAACAAACTTTATTGTATGCTTGTTATAATTATGCATATAAATAAAAATTCAAGGCCACAAGACCGGGAATCGAACCCATTACCACATTACATCTCAGCATTGCGATCCGCGCACCTAACCATTCGCGCCGGGGAGATATAAGGGGTGTAATAATAACAGTCTTTATTAAAATATTTTAACAATACATCGGATATAATAAATCCTGATTAGAAATACTCATGGTCGTTTGACCGTCTGAGGAAGTTGTTGTATATAAATTAGATTGCAATACAAAAAGTATCAATGCATAGATCCAAAATAGTAAAAAAATACAGTAACAAGTAAAATTCAGGATACAGTATGAACATACTGGTGACTATAGACCACACAATTAAACAATATAAAATTAAAAAATAAAAATACAGATATACGTGTCAAGAATAGAGTAGGATTTGAATTGCACATTAGTAATTGAATTCAATCATCAGGCTGTATCTGTAAGACCAGGCCTGTTTACAATAAGATACCAGGCTCAACCATTTCCTTTCATTAGATAATGTATCCATAAATCCATCAACATCCAACTGGTCTGTGTTAAAATGTGCAAGCCTAAAAGGTTTCAAAATAGGGCACACGCCTACACAATAAAGACATCCTCTTTACAACCCAAATTACAAAGAGAACACAACTTTATGTCATTACCGTATCTGTAATTATTTAGGTACAAGAGTTCGCCCCTGCATTTAATAATCCAGCTAGTGGCTACAGCATCAAGATTGCACTTTAAAACACAGACGTTAGTATTCAGAGTTTTATATAAGAGATGATTGCGGCTAGTTTGTGTATTCTGTCATCAGTATTTCCCTAACTCTTTCAACTATCTGCTTAGGTTTAATACCCACATTAAACATTTCATCCATAGAGATATTATACTTCTGACAGAAACATTCCCATTCTTTATACAAATTTTTTTTTCCTGATCATTTCTTTGATTAATATGTGAGGATATCTTTCTGGCGGTAAATTAATGCATCTGCAGAATACTTTAGGTGAAGAAGGACAGTATATACATATGAAGGTGCCATGTCACTTTCTAAATAAAATATGAATTCCGGTTATTACGTGGCAAATTAAAAACTTTTTTAATAAAGTATTTGAATAAAGCCTCCACTCTCTCAGATCTAGATATACTCCAAATTTGCGCGCAATAGCAGATAATTGCCCGGGATACGGCATTATAATTTGAAGTTTCGAGTCAAAAGGAATCCTTTTGTTCTGTATAATCCTACTGGAAGTGTTGAGGGCAAATTTAGCGTTTGAAACTCTCTGCTTGAAATTATTCACGAGGAACAGGCAGAACGATAGAGTTATCCCGAGATTCCTGTAATTAGAAACAACCTCAATCCTCTCACCCTTATACCACCACATTTCATGTCTAGCAGGACGGACGCCGTTTCTGAAAACCACAATTTTTGATTTTCTTAGATTTATTTGCAAATTCCAGAGATCAAAATACTATATAAGATGTATAAATCTATTATTTTTTTCGGAATGCTTTTCTGGAAAAACTGTCATAGATAGTTCTGATTATAGATGTTACTGTTTCGTATGTAAGGTCACATCAGTATAATGTATTAATTTCGGTTTTATTAACTTGTAGGAATTAAGTTAAATTAATAATTGAAATAAAATAATTAATTTAACTATTAAAAATTCCGAGTTTCAAGAAAATTTGTTAATTTGAAATGTAAGAATTGCAAAAAAGGTGAAGGGTCGTGTGCTATACATTGAGTTAGCCATAATAACGGTGTGCAAACAGTGCACTAAATTGTGTGGCTTATCATCTTGATCTGAAAACAATCATCAATATCATCATATTGAACGATATATTTGAAAGTTAAATATATTACGGCTGCCATGGCTAAAGAAAATAGAACTTCACCATTCAAAAAGAATCATGAAAATGGTTGGTCCATTGCTCTAGGGGAGTGGACTGTTTCTCTGTGACTGGGACTGCAGATGGGCGAGTAGGAGAGTTTTCTTTTCTGCTCTGCCCCTTCGCCGTGCAGCTTCATCCTTTCTTTTCTTTTATTGGAAAAACTTTGAATTTTTCAATTTATTTTCTTTTTTTAGCCTAAAAGACATAATTTCCCCATTATATTTGAAGTGAAAACAAATAAATTGTTAATGCTCTAATAAACCTAATATTATGGAGTTTTTATATCCAATAGTTTCCAGCTTTGCTGTACTAGACGCTTCACTTGGTTTATTTAGAACCAGGGAAAATCCAACTTTGTTATCCCCCTATTTTCCATGCCTAAGACTTTCTACGACTACTACTACGAAATACTAAGTATTATTTCTTATACTCTCAGCACTGTTACTAATTTGTAAGCCAACGATCTTTTTCTATGTGTGTATATATCACTAAGTTCTATTGCTCTCTCTTTCACCACCTCCTTTTCGTACACGTTCTGTTGAACGCATGCTGTTGCCCAGGATGATAAACTATCACACGAGCCTGCAATACGCATTTCCCAGTAGATTCTCCTTTTCCTTATGATGTATGACCTAGATTATTTTACCACACCTTTGTGGCAAGTATAAATGTGTTTTCGTAAGAAATACACCTCTTTCTCCCTCTCCCACTCTCTCTACGAGTTTGGTTTCCACGTCTTCTTTCACCAATCCGGTACACTTACATCCATCCACTCTCATTCATCCATTCGCCACTTCTGTTTAAAAGAAATGAATAGAAAATTCAAGTATCTTTAGATATATCCCCCCCCCTCTGCTGCTGTAGTAGTATTTTGGCTGTTTTCTTTGTTATCTTCTTTTCTTTCTTCCATATTTTTTAATGTTTGCAAGATATAGTTAGCAGTGAAACAAGGCTAGCAAGATAAACGCATCATTTACTTCAATATTACACACAATTACCAACTGTTGTTGTCCGATTTATTTAGTTTTCTCGCTTTTATACATATTCACTCGCCCATTGTCTTTGTTACTGTTCTCAAATCACAAAACAACATATTCGCAGACGCGTCAAAATCCATGGCCATTGATGCCTGCCATCTTCTTCCTCGAACCCAGCACTGCAGGGCAGAATTCTCTCGTTACAAGCAACCTTTCATCCTTTCACCTTTTAGCGAGCTGTAGAACGAGAAAATCTGAGGATAGCGTTGCCTGGCATTGAACCCGAGTACCTCAGCTTTCCAGCCAAAACGGATCCATCTCTTAGGCAAACATTAAAGATAAAATCTTCTCTTTACAACAAGTAAAATTGTCAAATCACATGCTAACGAAAAAATCTATTGTAAACACTCACATGATTTTCCCCTTTGGGAGTTTTTATTTATTTAAGGCGCCCGGAGCCTTCTCAGTGCATTGTCGGCCTCCGGACAGTTTAGTCTTGACAGACAGCACTGCCCATCACAGGACAGTGAACTGTAGAGGCTCCTATGAAGAAAAAATCTAAGGGCAGCACTGCAAGAATCGAACCCGGGACTTCCGCGTTGCTAGTCCAGGACGCTACCACTAATCTGATCCCTTCCCTATCCATTGGCAGAGAGAGAAACACTTTATTTAGCACTTAGTAACGTAAATAAAGGTGGTGCCCAATTATATCGGGTAGCTACAAACACAGCTTATTTATCAAAGACTTATTGAGAATACAGAATATATGAATATTCAATCATATATACATAAGACAATAAAGTCATTGGCAATAAAATAACATTTATAATGAACTGAATAGTAAAATATTAGGTCAGTGGCATGAGTCACTAGTCAAGAAAAATAAATGACCGACAGAATATGTATGGCCAGAACAAGAAATATATTGAGGTAAATACAAGCTACAAAATAATGAAAAATAATATAAATTTACGGCATCTAGGAAAGGAAAATGCTTACCTTATAAACAAATAAATAAATTAATAAATAAGGAAATGACCGGAAAATAAATGAGCAACAGATAAAAATAAAAATAAATAAATATACAAACAAATAAGCACATAAGCTAAACAACTCTGAAGACTGAAGGAAAATGGTAAACTGAAATAAACAGCACCTTTACAGAGACACAACTTATTAACAGGGTTACGTGTACAGATGGTGGTGCCAGAATCCCAAAGGACTTCATGCATTCTGCCAAAGTCGCTAGATCTCTACCGTTATAAGCCAACTTCATTAGCAATATATTTCAATTAATAAATTTTCTTGTTAGTTTCAATGTTTTCTAAACATTTCCTCCGGTTTGTATTACAGATAAATAAAGTGAGAGGGATAATACTTGTGCAAGAAAAAATCTTAAAGAGACTACGCTATATGCAACGCCTTCTGACGCTACACCTAAGCAAACTTGTAAGGATGTTTAAATTTAAACCAAACCTACAAGGGAAAAAAATTCTTATAAAAGTGATACGCTTATATAATATGTGCCAAGTTGAGCGTGCCAAGTTTAAGGAAATTGATTAATCACTTTTCCATAAAATTCCAAAAAAAAAACTTACAAATTATTGTATAAAGTCACATTTCAGGTTTGCCGATTTTCACCTTCAAATTTGGAATTAAAGCAATGCTTTATATTATACAGGTGGTCTGTAAACAATCACAGATTTTACTGAAAGTTACTTTAAAGGAAATCTTATCTGGCAGCTCTTCTACAACCCTCCAAAAATCAATTTTCCTAGAAAAATGTTCAAACAAAAAAGTAATAGATATTTACGAGCTCGTATGTGTTTAGATAGTATAAGAAGTTTAAAGAAAATCTTTGGAACCATTTTTGGCGAAAAATCCTTTAATAGTGCAAGAAATATTCTGTAAAGTGGTACTTCCGATTGATGGTTTTGTTTGCCTTTTTTTACCAAAATCTTGATACTAGAGATATAGTGGTTGCAACTAAAGGGAATATCAACTTTGAACTTATTGAAACAATTTTTTGTTTCTGCACTTAAAACATGTTTTCGGTGAATACTCATTTTGGAAAATGAGACAAGAACGCACCAATTCCATTTCAGAAACTAAAGCGTAAAGTAGCATGTCATCTTTTTTTTAAAAATATCAAAAAGTTTATTCAATATCTATATTTTCCTAGGTAGCGTGGTCATCGACCGGTTTCAGGCGCAGTCGCCCATCATCAGTATTTCGATTAATAGTGTAATTAACACAGGTTCGCACAGAATTATTTTGCATTGATTTCGCCCAATCAACACAGTTGCAAGCCTGTGTTAAGACATCCTGATCATGGGCGAACACTTCCGAAACCGATCAATGACCTCAAAATCTAGCCAGGCTATCACGGAAAATATCTGATATTTTACGGCTCTACGGACCCAACTTTTAACAAAACACAGCTGTTAGTAAAAATAATGATTACCAACTTAATAATACTTAAAAAAAGAGAGAAAGAAAAGAAAAATAATAATCTTGATTACATAATAAAAAGAGAGAATGTATAATAGTATAGTAGGGAAAATTTATTAAACAAGCTCTTGTTTGTAGTGGCAATACTGGTACTTTGTGATGTAAAGTGAAAATGGTAGGAGGTATGGTGGTGGCTCATCTCCACTCAGGGCTGCCAACTTTTATTAAAATCTCTCCCCCCCCCCATACACACACACACCAGTAGATCTAACCAAACCAAAAGGCTTGTAAGATGTGTAAGAAGTATTGTAGTTATACCATACTATGATTACAATCTGGCCAACAACGTTTGTTTTAATAAAGTAAATAAATTTTATTCTCTCTTTTAATTTATTAAGACAATATGAAATTATTAAAAATATATTAATAAAAAAATGCATTTTTTTTTTATCTTAAATGAAGATAAAAATTTAAAGTAAATATTGTCCACAAAAAAAAAATCGGAAAAGAAAGCGAAGAGGAAGAACCGAAACAGATAAGAACAAAGTAGCAAAAGAGAGAAATTATTTTCACAGCCTTCTTCATTGTTTATTTACTAGATTATTTCTATTCTCTCTATGGGTTTATTTTTATTTCTTCAAGACAGCTTGTACTTCTTCCTTTCTTTTTCTTTTTATCTTATACAATATTCATATAACGTTTCACTGAATTAATATCATTAGCTGAACTAATCAACTGGAAGTGTACTGAAAAGAAACCTCTGGGCATGGTATAGTAGAAGACTTATGAACTACAGATTCTCATACTGTTCCACTCAGACAAGTATTCTGTTACTGTTACAGACTCAGTGCAATTTCGAAATTTAATTTTCACAGGAACTGTATATGTTGAAGTCTTCTGAGTGTTTCCCATGATTTTCTTTGTGAAAGGAAAATGGGAGGAGGTATTTCATTAAAATCTCCCCCCTCCACACAAGCAAGCAGATCTTACCAAACCAAGAGACTTGGTAAGATGTGTTAGAAGTATAACAGAGAGATACAACCCCTCATCCTACAAGAAGGTTTCGGCCCAGAATCCGTCACCGGCAGTGAAATTTCGCCTAATGTTTTTTCTTCCGTTTTCCACAATTTTCTCGAAAATAAATCTAATTTTTATTTGTAAATGTCATATTTATCTATACGGATCAATGTCTATCACTTTTATTTGTAACATTTTTGGGGAAATTTAATTATTAGAATGTTCTGGAGGGAACGACTATGTTAAGTTTTCCTGTAAAGTGCCACTTCAGTACAAATCTATAGTTCTAAAACGTAGATAATATTAAGGCACATTAAAAGCATTGCTGGAATTCCAAATCTGAAGAAAATCTATTAACTGGAATTGCGACTTCTTTCGATTAGGTTTCAAAGTTTTTTTTTTTTTACTTTTCTTGGAAACGGTTCCAGGATTTTCTTTTAATTTGAGGTGCTACCTATGCAGATCTAAACCTATTATTTTTCCGGAAACACTTAGCGTTTGTTCTAGTTGTTATCTCTTAGACTACAGTGTAATTATATTCAAGTGTCTATCTATCATGTGTGCCAACCTCTACACATGATATTATATTACAGCAGCTAACCGTTGGGTGAAATTTCCGGTTTAAAGAAGACAACCCATGGAAGTGGACAAAGCCTTGGAAGTGTTTTACATCAGATTTCTTTTCATTCTTAGGGGACTTGTGGAAGGAGGGGCTTGAGGAAGTGGAGACCTTAGAAAGCTTGGATCAAGGCAGTAGAGAAGGAAAGCTCAGGATAGAACTATCTGGAAATTAATTACTAAGGGGTCAAGGCCCTTCGTGGGCTCTAGAGCAAATAAAAAAAATATTTAAAAAAGCCTTCATAACATGCATTTCCAAAAAAAAATTGATTTTAAAAATTTCACACGACACAAATATATTTAGCTAAATGAGAGGACAAATCTGAAATGCTTATTAGTTAATTTGATTATATTAATATTATTTATGCTATTAGATAATGCATATTCCAATCAATATGATATTCTTCAATAATTTATCTGGTAATAAGGTTATATTACCGTCATATATTACTTTTATACTCCATCTTCAAAATAATGATAGTAAGGTATAAGTCCGATTGCCTGCCAGGATGAAATACTGCCTAATTATCTGAAGCTTCCTAATCAAACTGGCAGACCCAATATACTACCATATTATCTCTGTTCGTATAATGCTCCCTTAACGTGTGCGTGTTCCAAGGTACTCTTCATTAATTTGTATTCGTTTTAACCAAAGGGGCTGGTATTTATTATTATTCAAGAATGAATCATTATCTTTAAACCAAACAAAAAAAAATTAAAAGTGCTTCAATTTATTCAATAAATCTCTTAAAAATAAGTACATTTAAGCAAAACATTCTTAATTTAAAGCACTCTGTTTAATTTCTTAAATTGACTGAATCTGATCAAGTTTTGAAGAATGTCCTTTTATAATGGGAACGTAGGAAATGATTTCTTAAAATTACTTATTTCAAGGAGCTCTTGCACAAATTTGCCCACAGAAAACAAAAAGCTCGATAATTAATAGAAAATACTTTCAAGAATTTATTGAAAATCCGACTCAGAAAACATTTTCCTTTACATCTCCTAACGGAGCAAATACATTTATTGTCTTCTTCAGCGGGATTCTAGCTCCCCTAGAAACATTCCAAATATAAATTTTCTTAAAAACTATAGAAATAGTTTCAAACAGAAAGGATATTTAACTACGAAGTTCTGCAAAGTTGGAATTTCGACAGCACATTTGAAATTAATCATGTAGGTAGTAGACCTCATATCGTACTAAAATGTTTCTAGAAAAAAGAAGTTCTTCAATTGAGGAAAGCCTAATGTGACACTGCTACCCAAGAATTCCTAAAATCAACTTTTTCACAAATATACTTCAAATAATAGTGAAAGATCTTACCAGTGAATATTAACATGGTTCCTTCCTGGACGAACACCATGGTGTTTGGAGTTTCGCGATTTTTCGTATTTGAGTTATACTGGTCTAATACATTTGCTCAATTGTTCAATATATTTAGGACCATCTCTTGGGCATTATTACTTTAGTAGTAGCAGCTTTCACGGCATTCGGTTACAAACCTAACATCCTAATTTTTTTTTATATTTAAGGCGCGTCAACATCTACGGTCATTGGCGCCCGGAGCCTTCTCAGTGCCCTGTCGGCCTCCAGACAATGTTCTCTCGTTAAAGACAACACTATCCGTCACTGAGCTGTAGAGGCCGCTAGGAAGAGAAAATCTAAGGGCAGCACGGTTGACCTCGAACCTGGGACCTCCGCGTGAGAGTCTAAATAACATAATTCATTTAGTGTTTCAATTTTTGTTTTGTTGAAATAAAGATTCGAATACATAAACACATAGAGCTTATTTCTTAAAAAACATTTTTTCAGGGATCCGGGCATCTCAAAACATGTTCTCGTATTTTCGGACGAAACTCCGTTTCGAAAAATTCGACACGATCGCAATAATTCCTCTTAGAGCAGTCTTAGTGAAGTAAATAAAAAATAAAATATCATAAAAAATGTATAAAGCTTTTATTAGTGTTGTAGTGTTAACATACAGAAAAGTTATTTATTAAAAGTTTTGCCGGTTTATTACTTAGAGCACAAGTTAACGAATGCGTTCATTTTGTGTTTAGTACGTAATGGGCGACATTAGTGTTGGTTTTGTGCTGTACAGGTAAACAGGGGGGAAGTTTGAGGGTTATAGATGTGCAGAACTTGGCTGGCTAACAAAGCATGACTTTGCTGCTTACCGTGCTTGGTAATAAGCTCAATCAATGTTATGTGGCAATAACGGCTTACACAATATGTAGTTAATGTCTCCCTACTGTAAACCATATAACTATAAACTGCCAACTTCTCTCTCACGTATCTATTACTGCCTCTTCAATTTATTTGTATACTTCGGGAAACAAAGAGTTCAAAACGTTTTACACTTGGAATTAAATAAACATTTCTTCTGGCTATCAACATTTCAATTATGCCCTAGTTATTTGCTCGGTGTTACTCTTAGAATTGTTCTCCAAGTAGTTTCCAGCTTTGAAAACCTTTTTACTACTATTTTCTTGTGTTAATATCTGAGAGAAGTGGGGGGGGGGGGGAGAACCTTTTAATGATTATGTGGTAATTAAGGGCGCTTAGCGGTGACTGGTGCACCATTCTTACTAAAATAATCTCTAGTTTCCCAGCCATCTTGTATAATAATGTGCAAATCGGGCGCTTACAGTTGCTCTATCAAACAGATTTGCTGATTCTCTTTTACTTTCTTTCTCTTCCTTCTATAAGAGGAAGTATTGCATTCGTATTAAAACTTCAAAATGGAGTTTTCCCGGAAGTACATGTTTTGAAGTTCCAGGAAACAAAAATGAAATAAATGTTTTTAGCCAGTGCTTGGAATGTGTTTTGTGAATAAAATATCTCAAACACGAAAAATTACAGGAAGCGTTTAGGTACCACTCCTGATACGAAAGTTTCGTTCAACTGGAAGAGTGACATTTACTTAGGGTTGTTTCATTTTTAGGCGATTGTCTCTAAAAGGGCTCTAACGAGTTTTCTTGTAGTTCGAATACTTTCTGAAACTAAAAGCCAATCACTTTTGTTTGAAACATTTCTTGTTTCTCAAAATTAATTTAGCGTTCCTGGTGAAACTGTAACGTTGAGATTTCCTTTAATGTGTCACTTCTAAAACAACATGCACAATTCTGCCAAACATCAAATATCTCATTAGAGTTCCAAGTTTGAAGGAAATTGATAAACAAATTACTGAGTTTTTTCGGTGGAGGGGGGATTTCCTTTAAAATGATTCGAACGATTTTATTTAAACTAGGAATGTAACGGCACAAATAACTCTCGGATGGGTATATGTCGAGTTATGAGTAGGGGTCGTCGAGTGCAAAGAGTTACAAAGGGTGTTGGTATAGTGGTTATGAGCATGGACTAGTAACTGGGAGGTCCCCAGTTCGGGTTCCACGTATAATTGTTAAATTTTGTATTCGTTTAAGAAAATGTTAATAGTAAAAGAGGTGCTTCCTCCCCCCATCCACGATAGCTAATTTGGTATTTGGACGTTAAGCCCAACTGAAACAATAGGCATTACTTTACTTTACAAAAGTTAAATATTAAACAGGTTTTAGAAGCATACATCATATTGAAGTGGTACTTTAAAAGTAAGCTTAACGTAACTGTTCCCTCAGAACTTTAAAAAAATCGATTTTGCCGGCAATATGTTTCAAATATAAGTGATAGCTACATACACCATGTACATAGCTAGCATACAAAGTCCGAGGCAAATCGCTAGCAAATCGTTGTTTCCAAGAAAATCGCGAAAAACAAAAAAAAATCACTAAAATCGCACTTTCGGTTGGGATTTTGCCCAAAACGTTCGTATCAGTTGTTGCTGTAGTACCTATACGGAATGCCAAGTTTGAGCTTCTTGCGATTTCTTTGTTTTTGAGATATTTTGTTCATATATACACACACACACACACACAAATATATATATTATGAGTATTTTTGCGTACACAGGGATACTCAAAAAAAAAAATAGCTACTTATGTCTGTTATATGTTATTATCTACTAATATGTGAATGATGTAATAAATGATGACATATAATATGGTAATTTGTCCATCTAAAATAATAATAATAATACACCCTTTTTTATTTAACATAGTGAGTCATATAGTTTCATTCCTTTCAACCATAATAGTACTTAAAGTACAGTATGATACAGTATTTCATTTATATATATATATATATATAACTTTTGCTCTTTTGTCACAGATTGTACAGAATGAATTTAGCCTGAGGCCGCAAAGCTCAGACATTCAAAGGCTATATAGTATAAGAGATTGGATGGATGAGTTGTGTTATTAGTGATTGTTGGTAGTGTTTTCAGGATGAACAGATAGGGTTTGGAAATATCCATAATAGAAGGGTTTTGAGTACAGTCCGCCAGTAGGATACTGTTTAAATCCATTAGTAACATGTGGAAGAACGGCTCATATTGTATTATACAGAGAGGACTCAATTCACCTGACTATTTCTCATGACTGATGATGATACAATGAGTCCGTGTGCAACTTCTCTCTCTACTCACTCTGTCTAACAATACTTTACCCACATTCATCTCTTCATATAATTGAAATGTGTTCAGAGACAGAGAGAGTGAGAGAGAGTGATAAAGACAGGCAGAGAATTAGTCCTCTGCCACCCTTACTCTTATTACCGCCTTCGGGCTGCCTCCAAACTACACCCATACTCTGAACATCTCTTCTATAAAAAGGAAAACTTTAATCTTCTTAACAAGTGAGGTTAAAATACTGTACAGCTAGTACAACTATGAGCCTAATTACATTTTAGAACTACTAAACTTATCTCTGCTATTATAATAACTATTAACTAAAAGAGCTCACTTCCGCATTTACTCGCACATTTAACAAACCACACACACAAACAGAAAATTCCTTTTCTCATTTCACTTTTCTCCGTCTCTAGAGAAATTTTCTTTTATACTTTCATTTTTCTTATTATTTGTATTAAACATGATTGTCATACTTCGTTAAAATTTTACTTTCTCTGACTGCTGGTGAGAAAAAGTGTTGCGATCACTTGAGTCAAATTTGCAAAATTGAGTTTTCAACAAAAATAAACGTTTTGAGCCTAGGGAAGGGATTGGCTCAGTGGTAGCGCGCTAGACTACCAACGCGGAGGTTCGGGATTTGAGTCCAGCCGTGTGGCTCCTCTTCCAAGGAGCCTCTACAGATCACTGCCGTATGATGGACAGTGCCCTGAGAAGTTCAGGGCGCCGATGACCATAAATGTTGGCCCGCCTTAAAAACAAAAACCAAAACATGTTATGTGCCCCCCCCCCAGAGTCAGAAAAAAAATTGTTTCTAGAAATTGGTCTGTATTTGTTGTCTACGTTTATGTGTGTGTGTGTGTGTGTGTGTGTGTGTGAGGTTAGCAAAATTCAAAAACGGAAAATTGCAGAAAACTAAAACCTGTTATTTCGTTTAGGTGTTACTAGTGGACGCGACAATAAGGTCATTCGACCTTTTTTTCAGTTTTTTTTTTGCGATTTTCTATAAACTTAATTTTAGCGACTGATCATTAAAAGAGCTACAACATTTATTTGAACCATTTTTCCGGAAAGATTCATTCAAATGGCGTTCTAGGGGATATGTGACCTTAGGCTTTCCTCTAAAGTGCCATTTCACTGTAAGTGTTATTTATTTTGATCTTAGGTACCAAACCTGTTACGATGAGTTCATTAGCTCTTAACAGAATATCAGAACACATTGTACAAATGAAATATAAACTGTACATATTTAAGTGTAGTGAAACAAAAATTCTCTGTATATAGGTTTGAAATGACACTATAAAACAAAGCAGGAAACAGAACAAATTAGCTTCTAATAATAACAATAATAATGAAAGTAAAATATAATAGTTGTTGTGGTGGTTGGTTCCGCAAAGCTGGAAAGCATCAGAGACATTTTCCATAGTAGCCTGCTTCATTTTGTGGTCACCGACCGGTTTCGGGCGTTCGCCCATCTTCAGGATGCGTTTGTCAGACAGTGTGATAAAACAGACTTGCACAGAGCAAATCCAGTTCATACACTGACTAGTCTTTTTAATTGTATTTTAAAACTAAACTCTTTAACTAGGTCACAGGGAAGTATGGTCAGCTGGGTGGGAAAGGAACACATGTTTGGGTTGTTAAAGGGGCAAATTTTCCTTAAAATGGAAACAAGACGTGAGGGTCTAATTTTTAAACTCTGTTGTTGGAGGATCTTCAAAATTTGCTTCCTTTAAACACTCAACTATTTGTAAATACCAATTATATGTAAATGGTCAACGTTTATAAACAAATTTTAACGTAATTACTGTCATTTAAGCAGCAAATTTTCTATAGGCAGGCCAATCTTTGTTTTAGACTTTGAAATTTTAAATGTATTTGTTTAGTTTCCAGGCGTATTAAATGATTAGAAATACCTGTGGGCAGACATAATAGGCGATTGAAAAAATTTACTTGTATTCTTTCTACTTGTTCTCCAAATGTCTCAGACTCCAAACAGGGGCACAGAAAAGTAAACAATTTTTCACTAAGCTCTGATATAAGTATATTTTCGATTGCCAACTTTTGGAGTTACCACCAGAGAGAATTCCAATCAACTTCACTGTACTGTAACGATTCTATGATTGTATCATCTATCTAATATTAATATGAATCTAATGTGTTGCCAAAAAAAAAAATCGAGTCTGAAGAAAATCGGTTTACCGGCAGTACCACTTTTATATTTATACAAATAAATACATAAACCAGAACTGTGTAAATTGCAGTAACATTCTCCAGATGATTTGCTGACTAAAGGCTAAGCTTCTAATAGTAAAATTTCTGTAACAAAGCGAAAAAAATAAGTTGTGTTCACTTATAACAAATATTCAAAAGTTTTCTTAAAAGTTGGAATATTTATTACATAGTACATATTTGTATCTCCCGGTGATGGAACCATAACTATGGTTGAAATTCCACCGCAGTGGTAATTTGACCCATTTTCTCCCACTAATTAGCTCCCAGTAATCGATTCCACTCAAAGTATATTCTTATATATTTGCAATAAGTGTACCAAGTTTGAGGTAAAATTTCAGAGCTGTTTTTTTTTTTTTGGGGGGGGGGGTGTAAAAAGGAACATTTCGTGTAGTTCGCGTTTATAATTAACAGATTTTCAAACTTAGATTTTTTTTATTATCGTATTTAATTGTTAAATCTTATGTATGTAGTTATAGTTAACGGGACCAAAGACCCTATCAAAAATCAATTTACCTAAGAAGTGTTACAAATACTAATGTTTTATTTGTACGAACATGAGTATTTGTGTGAAGAGCATGCAGATATTTAAAAAAAAGAAGAAAAATATCGTTTGAGCCATTTAGAAAAAAATGTGAAAAATGGAAAAAACATTGGGTGAAGTCACAATTCAGATTATCGATTTTGTTCGAAACTTTCAGGTCATAAAACGGAATATCCAAGTTATGCGATTGTTCATTTTTGAGATTTTCACACACTCATAAACACATAACTAAACATTGACAGCCACTAAAAACTTTACTTCCCCTTATCTTAAGAGCAAGTAGAATTGAGATTAAGCCAGATTATCGAAATTGAGTTTTCACCGCAATCACATGTTTTGGGGTACCGTGGTAACGAATAAAATGTTTCTAGCGAATGGTTTGTGTGTGTGGGTTAACGGAATATTTCAAATATGAAAAGTGGCAGTGAAGCTCAAACTTAGTATTCCATTTAGTACCGCATCAGATACGAAGATGATTACGGGCAAAATCCATCAACCGGATCAACTAATGAATGATTTTTTATTAGTTTTTCGTGATTTTCTCGAAAGGCTGTTTCAACAATTTTCCTTAAACTTCGTATACTATCTACACATATAAATGCCTATCACTTTTATTTGAAACATTTTCCCGGGAAAATTGTTTTTTGGGGTTTCTGGGGGAACAATACCGTTATGCTTTCCTCTAAAATACCACTTCAATATAATAATATGGTTTTACCACGTACATAATATTACTACACATTAGAAGCATTGATAGAATTCCAAATCTGAAGAAAATCGGTTGACCGGGAGTGCGATTATACGGAGAATAGGTTATTTGAGCTTTTTTGAATGTTCTAGAAAAAGGTTTTGTTTTTTTAATTAAGAAATTCACAACTATACAGACAGTATTATAAGTGAAAGGGCAGTATATAGCAACTATACAGACAGTAGTGATAACTAAACACACAGTATGAGTAGTGACAGTATAAGGGCAACTATACAGACATTAGTGATATGAAAGGGCGTGAATGTCTTGTTAGGCGACGCCTGCCAGTGGAGGTACACCCTAATTATTGCTAAAAAATGCTAACAAGAAGTTAGATAGTCGCGCGGCCAGTGGCGTTTCAGTCTCCTGGAAGGGTTGTGTGGAATAGAAAGAGAAGAGAGTTGTTGGGCTAAAGAGTTAGAATGGTTGGATGTGAGGTCATGGAATTTTTTGTAGTAACGTAATTTTATGAACTGATGGACAAAAGGGATTTTGAGGTCAGTGTGAAGGGTTAGGTTGGAAACATAGAACGGGTAATTCTTCTGAGTGTTTTGGATTGAAAAGCTTAAATGCGATAGGAGTTGGAATGCTTGGTTGAACCCCAGACCTTCATCCGTATGTCCAGAGGGGCTTTATAACAGTGTTGTAGATAAGACTTTTGTTTTCAAGGGAAAGTTTAGAGCGTTGGTCAAGTAGTCTCGAGAGAAGTTTGTAACGTCTGTTTAGTTCAAGTATTTTTAATCGTGTATGCGGATTCCAAGTGAGTCTTTTGTCTAGATAAAGTCCTAAATATCAGACTTTGTCGACTGTCGGTATTATGGTCCCATGAAGAAGGATGGGCGGGAGAGTAGCGCGATGGAGGGTGAAGGAAATGCATTTGCTTTTAGTGGGATTGACCTTTATTCTCCACCGGAAAAGCCAGTCTTGTGTCGATAGAGAGTTGATATGGGATTGTAGTGCACGGGATGCAGAAACAGGATCGGGATTTGGAGCAATAACACATGTGTCACCAGCGTAGGAATGAAGGATTGTTTTTGGGTGGGAAGGGATATCTGCAGTACAGAAAATATATAGGAGAGGAGCAAGGACACTGCCTTGGGGTACACAGAAAAAGGTTAGCACGATTTTCTTGAAAATTGTAATGCTTGCTGGATAGGTAGAAACGTACCACTTCTATTTGAAACATTTTTCTGAAAAAAATTGATTTCAGAGGAGTATTGACGGTGTTACTTTCAATTTAAATTTGCACCATCTTCGTTGGTTTTGGCATAGAGCGCACAACTAGTTTTTTTGTTTACTTTTCATATAATTGTAAAAAGAAATATTAGGATTGTGGCAATTTCGGAAATTGATTTTCTATCGGAAATATATGTTTTGAACACTAAAATATGTTTCAGCGAATGGTCTGTGTGTGCGTGGTATGTGTCTGTATGTTTATCTAAAGAAATATCTCAAAAACGAAAAATATCAGGAAGTCCATAACTGATATACATTTAGAAAATATCATTAGATTAATTATGAAAGATTCTGTCCAAATTCTTCAACCGGAAGTACTGGTTTTCCTGATTGGTATACATTCAGTTTTTCGCGATATTTCTCGAAAACAGATTCAACGCTTATCTTCAGACTTCGCATGGTAACTGCATACATTTTGGCCTATCACATTTATTTCAAGCATTTTCACTTCTCTTATTCCTAGTAAGAGGAAATAAAGTAATCATGTTAAATTTTCGATATCGAGTTTTCAGCGGAAATACACGTTTACGAAAAATCGCAGAAAGTTCATTCTTGATATTCTGTTAGGTACCACCATAAACATTTTGTATTTTGACGTTTATACTAATGGAACAAATAAAATTGATAAACAATTTTCAAAAAATTTTATTTCACAAAGTTCATATACTTAGTTTAAAGTAAATCGTTGGAGCCGTTTTAGAGAAAATAGCAGAAAAGTGAAAACTACTTACAGTAAAGCGCACTTCCGGTCATCCGATTTTCTTCAAACTTGGGATTTCGATAGCATATTTAATTCTAATTAATATTATTTACATGTTAGAATTGTGTAATAAAGTAAAGTAGCATCTTAAAGGAAACAATAACCCCACCCCGCCCTCAAAAGTGTCCTTAAATGAATTTTTCCGGAGAAATGTTCCAATTAAACTTTGTATGTGTAATTGATATATCAAGTTTAAAGAAAATCGTTGGAGCCGTTAAAGAGAACATGACAAAAGCTGAAAAAACGTTCAGAAAAGTGGCACTTCCGGTTGACGGATTTTGCCATAAATCTTTGTGTCTGATGCGGTGGTAGAACGTAAACAGAATACCAAGTTTGACCTTCCTGCAACTTTTCGTTTTTGAGATATTCTTTTCACACATATCTACACACAGAAACACACACACAGACCGTTTTATAAACCACTTTTTTGACACAGGGGATTTCAAAACGTGTATTTCCGGTGTAAAGTAAATTTCGAAAATCTCGTACGATCGCAATACTTCCTCTAACAGCAGTTAGAGAAAATAAAAAGTAATCGAACTAATTATTAGTGGAGTGAAACAAATAAATTATAAATAAGAAGAAGCGTTATATTATACTATAGTTCGATAAACTAGAAGACACATCCAATCTTCCTGTATGTCCTTGAAATATCCAATATTCCTATTGGAGTGAGAGGAAGTCGTGTGAGTGTTTCACACCAGACATTTCTTTTTTTTACTTTTTTTTTTACAAGAGGTACTACCTCTTCAGATCATGGCATTTCCGGTGACACACATACAACTTCGAAAATTTATTTTAAAGTATTTAGAGTATTAAAAAGTATTTTATATCAATGGGTGAATCTAAACTTAATATAATGTTTTTTTTTTGAGGGAAGCTTAACTTCGCCCCGCCCCAGAAGCATCTTTAAATGACCCCCCCCCCCCCCACACACACACAAATGCTAGGTTTCTGTATGTATAGTTAGTAAGTATACTAAAATTAATTAAATAGTCGGTTGGTTTTATGGAGAAAAATGCAGAAAACTGAAGAAAAAAAATAGCTGTTCATAAAAATGTAATCCTTTTGTGATGGATGTCAGAAATATAAAAAAAATATTTAATTTCAAATATTAAAATTATGAAGAAAATGTGACATTCCCTTGCAAAAGGACTTTCCAGGTAGAAGACCACTATTACCTTTTAGAGTTCATGAACTTGATGGCATTGTCTACCCCTTCTTCTCACGGGGGAAGATTTGAAATAACAATTAGAAGACATTCCTTCAAGACAGTTTGTTGTAGACATTCAAGCCAGAACACTTGCTTCAGGAATCGCTCTCTTAAACTTAGTGCCAGTGATAGAGATTTGCCTTTATTCTAGATGAACATCTGTTTTATTAAGAAATAGTTGTGATATTGTAAAATATTTAAATATCTTTAAAGATAATATATTTAATTTAATCTACCAGTCTTTTCATAATTATTCTTATTACTTCACTCTTTTAAAACTTACAAACACAAGCCCTTTACAAAACCGCTCACGCCACAAGCTACCACTACTCTAGATCACATCACACCAATCACATTTCACTTTCAACTGATTTTCTTCAAACTTGGGACTCTTATATTTAAATGATCGATTGTATAACAAACTAAAATAGCCCTTTGAAGAAATACATAATCCCCACCCTACGACCAAAATGCCCTCTTGAACAATTTTCCGGAAAAAAGTTTCAAATCAAAGTTGTAACTCTTTATAAGTATGTAGGTTCATATAGTCAGTTTAATGAAAATCTTTGGAGCCTTTTTAAGAAAATCGCGAAAAACTGAAAGTTCCATTCAGTGCAGTGGGACTTTCGGTATCAAGAATTTTGACAGTTTCCTATTGAATCCCATGGTGAAAGCCAAAGGTGAATGTCAAGTTTTTACTGGTTACTTTTTTCGTTTTAGATCTATGCTGTTCACATACGCACCCATATATGCATACATACGAGCGCGCACACACAATTCATTTTCTAAAAACCACTAATTCGAACCCAGAGAACCTACAAACTTGTATTCCCGGAGAAAACTCGATATCGAAAATATGACACGATTGTAATACTTCATCTTAACAGAGCAGTTAGAGAAATTAAAAACTGGCTCAATAAAACTTTTTCCAAAAAATTAGTTTAATGAGTTTGAGGTTTATTGTTCTCAATTTAAAACTAAAATTATCCTGACCTCATTTTGTTTTAGTTTTATCATTATTTGTATAGATTTTTTCCACAAGTGGTATAGAATTTCAATGGCCGGGTTTTGTATGATGTGGAAATTTATTTTTTCTGCAGTGTTAACGGCTGTATGATTTCAGTGCGGAACTGGTGGGTAAAGCAGTGAGAGAGGATGGTGGTATTAGAAGGTGCTATTAGGAAGCTCAGTATGGTTGCCAGTACTTCTAGACCAGTTGAAAACCCGTGCTCACTCTCTCTCTCTCTCTCTCGCCCATTTTATCCATTGCAATTTTCCAGCACACACACATTTGGTGAGGAAATACTATTTTCCGACCAGTAATCCAAACCTCTCTCACCTATAGCTACAAGTATTTCTCTTTTCCACCATGTTTCCGTTTTGCTGCCCATTTAGTTCTCGCTCTCTCTCTATTTCATATGCTATTGAATTCCCATAAGAAGGAATTAAATAAATTTCAACACAAACAAGTTAGTTCTGTTTAATACTGAACCTCTCTTTACTATTTCTTCTTGTTTTTTCTATTTTATATCTTTATTTCCATTTCAATGTTTCTATTGGCTTTCCGGAACTACCTAATATCGAAATATTATTTCTCGTAGTTTTCAGCTCTTATTTTTAATAAACTCACAGAAATAGAAACTTAATATATATTGCTTTTTATAAGTTTTATATATATATATAATATAGAGCAGAGCAAAGCTTAACTTTGTAGTTTCCACATTATTGCACAAAAATAGTAATTTTTCTAGAAAAATCTTGCAATATTCTCAAATTAAAAGTGTTAGACCTCGAAGTGATCAGTTAGAATGTGACGTTTAAAGAAAATCATCAGTGGCGAAAATCACAAAAAAAAAACGAAGAAACCATTCAGAAAAATTGATGGTTTGTGGCAGAAAAACACTAATATCCGATACTATAATGGTAATGGCTAAAATTGAATATCAATTTGGAGTTTATGTTTTTCAATGGTTTCGCTAAAACCATTTTCTCCCACTCAGAGGACTTCAAAATATAAAATTCCGGTGAAAACATAGTTTCGAAAATTTGTCACAATCAGCAATACTTCCTTCTACAGCAAACTGTCTATTGTTATGGAACCAATATTCATCAAAATCACCACATAGAAGTTGGACTGGATAGTTCCATTAGGAATAGCATCAAGGCGCCACCACTGAGTCTCCAAGCGAATCAACTAAGCATTACATCCCCTGTCAAGCCGATTATGTATATTGGCTTTAAGAGCTTAAATTTCGAATCTCCCACCTGGAAGCAATAGGAGAAATGGAATAAAAATCTGACCATCTGTCACCAGATGAACTTTGACGAGTTAACAAGACTCAACATCAATCTTGAAGGGTTGGCAAAGCTAGGCCACACTACTAGCTCACCACTAACAACCAGGACTTCTGACTAGCCACACCAACACTCTTCAAGCGACTCACAACAGCCAACGCTACGCCATTCTACATTCATCACACTATTAACGAACATTAACTCTTCGCTCGCTCTCTTCCAATAATATATTCTTCTCTCCTTACTCGGTAAATCGATAAAATATAAATGGTGAATACAATGTCAGTTTGTGTGTTCATCGGTTCACCGTTCATCAATTT
Source organism: Triatoma infestans (assembly GCA_011037195.1). Taxonomy (NCBI): domain Eukaryota; kingdom Metazoa; phylum Arthropoda; class Insecta; order Hemiptera; family Reduviidae; genus Triatoma; species Triatoma infestans. Next base: position 105,111 of record JAAEAF010002360.1, read on the forward strand.
CCGAAAATAAATAAACAATATTGAGACAATTTAGTGCTTGATTTATTAACCGAAGAGCTCATTGGTTAATATTAACAGTTCTGGTAATAGTTAGAAATCAGTCCGACCATCTGTCGGCTAGCGGCTAGTGGAGGGGTTATACATATATATATATATATATATCAGTATATTAGCAAGTTTGATGTGCAGGTCTGGTTTTGTCCACTCCAGAAAGTGAGCAGAATCCTGCAGACACCTTACACGTTCCCAAGGGAATTAATTACTCTGTTTCCAAGCCTTCACCTACCTTCCCTTTCACACCTTCATCACACCCGACACTCCCCTTTATCAGCCGAATACTCACTCTTTCTTCACTAATTCACTCTCTACCTTGTAGTCCTTCTATAGCTTTTCATCCATTCCAATTAAATTCACCCTTTTCAGAAAAAAAGGACGTAAAAGCACCTGGTGATTAATGATTACAATTAATTAAAAAGTAGATGCTCGTTGAAAAACTTTTTATCCTACCAATAATTAGCATTCATATAGTTATTTTTTATTTTCTGTTTGTTGATTTTAAAGGAATTTTCTTTTGAAAGCTTTTTTTTTTAATTTTATAATTTCCTTAATGATTTTTACTTTCTCTTATTCCTCTTAGTAAGAGCATGTATTTGGAAATATTATAAGAGGAAGTATATTTTCGCAATTGAGTTTTCTCCAGAAATAATGTTTTGAGGTCCGCTGGGTCCGAACAAATCTGATTTGAAATACACGATTTCCTTTTACTCCAGTTAATACAGTAGCATCAAATTGATAAATTTTCTTTAAACCATTTTATTTTACTATCAGAAAACCCAAAAATAAATTTTTCCCAAAAAATGTAATAATAATAATGTTTTTATCTATAATAAACACAAACGAAACAAGTAAACTTCTCTACAAAATAAAATAAACTCAAGTTATATTATTTTAACCTTCAAGTTTTAAAGTTTTGTTATTTTAACCTTCCCTAAGTAATGCACTTATTTCAAATTAAATCTAATTATTTAATAAACTCACTATTATTATAATAAATAAAGTAAATAATCATTCTTATATATATAAATTAAAGATTCTAATTGTTTACGAATATTCAAGGGAAAGGCCTAAAAATATCCTAATAATTAAATTCTTTCAACAATTGTAATAGGATCCGAAGAGAGGGATCCAAAGCAGAGAGAGAGAGACTCACTAGTTTAGGCCAGACTAGAATGGGAGAAACTGTTTAAATATAGCGTGTCGGCCATAGGAGGGAGTCTACCGACAATCTTGCAGCAGAGTTCATACAGCAGTCACACGCGTCATCAACCTTACTCTTTACCTCTCACTTCCATTTTATATATTTTAATGCAGTTTGTGCTATTTTTCGATTATACAGTGTTCACCCATACTTCTAGTTTATTTATCTATACAGCCCATTTTCTCTCCTTTTGATACCCATTTTATTCTCTATAAAAATGAACAGATTTTCAAATAGTTGATCAATGAAATCCAATTTTTCCCATTTAACAATTTCAACATTTCCTGTGTGGATACAGTTTCATTATTAAAATATTTGATCCTGTATTCCGTCAATATAGGACATACAATCAGAAAATGATGCAAGTCGTCGACATTACCACGATTACAAAGTGAACACAAACCGAGCTTGTATTCTCCAAGTAGAGTATAGTTCAGTTTCAGTACACCACTTCTTATCTACAAAAACCCATCTCATGTTTTCAAGTAACATATTACTTTTCAAGTAGTGATTGTCCCTTAAGTCAAAATTAAGTTCTCTGTAATGACAATAATGCTGCAATTCAATCACATCCATGGTAAATTTATTTTTATAATTCACTGTTGATTTATTTCTAATTTAAAAAAAAATATATATCTTTCCTGCGGTGGACAAATATATTAAATAAATGTGATTCGTTACAAATCTATACAAATGGCATTCCAAATTTAAAGACAAGTTTTAAGCCGTTTTAGAGAATATTCCAAAAAGAATTATACAAAACAAATTTATTCAGTGAAATCGCATTTGAGGTAAGCTAAATTCCTTCATATTTGCAATTCTCATTTATAATATCTTCATATTATACAAATGATAGAACCCATACATTGTGGTACTTAAGAGAAAAGCTACTCCCTTAAGAAAAATTGAGTTTAAAATGAATCACCTCCAATTAATTAGAAATTTCAGATGTATCTTATTTATAGTTTGAACATAGAAGAGGGATAAAGAAAGTGGAGAGATATCCTCCTTTCAGGTGGCCGCTTCATCTAATACTTCAATCCTTTTCAGTATAAACCCATCTTCCCCAATCTTTGTTCATCGTTTATAGAAGAAAGAAGAAGATACAAAGATGGAAGAAATAGGATATCTCTCACTCTTTCTAATTCTATGTTGTGGCAAAAAGACCATGTTATATGGAAATGAAAGGATGATTGTTCAGTTGTCTTGGAAACGGTGGAGAGAAACGTTAGGACAATTAATTTGTGCTGAAGCCTATAGGCTCTGCCTGCCAGCAGATATACACTGGGTTTCCACTTTCCCTTCAAACAAGGATCTCTGTTCTTCTTCCTCCTCCTTATTTCTGGTATACTGTTAGTATGATTTTGACTTTATACTATCCACCCATGCCGTTTCTAACCAAATAAAACCGCAGAATGGTTTCTAACCATTCTGTTTTAGCTCTCTAACTGAGTTGGTTAGCGTTCTAAGCTGGGGAATTGGATCAAAGAGCCAGTGGAATTTTGTGCGTGTGGTGTGTGTGTGTGTGTAAGGAAATGATGTAAATGGTTGGATGCATTTTCTACCTCTGTGCTTAGAATGCTTTTCTGTGTTTGTCTCTTTTATAGACTAGATTTTTATTGGTTGAGTGGAAAACTCATTTGAAAACCACCAGAAGAAATATTATTATCAAACATATTAACATTATTTATTAAAAAAAAAGAGAACCTACATAACTGAATAAAAACTCTTCCTTATATGCTCTTTTTTAAAAAAGTCTCGTAATGTAACTTTTTTTTATTGCTTGAAGAGGTGGTGACAGAATTCTGGAAATTATATCCTTAAAAGCTAAAAAAATGTTTGAAAACAAGAAACTTGGACAAATCACTAAAAACTCAGTTAGATATTTAATTTACTTGTAAACCATAAATGAAAAATCAAGTTGGAACTTTTACCGCTTTTCAATTGTGCTGAGTACGTGCACAAAAAACACATACATACATCACAATCAAAAAAATTTTTTCAGAATCTGTTAACTTGTTTTGCCCTGATTTTGTGCAAGTTTGTAATATCACATTGTTTATTAAGACATCATCAAGATATGGAAGGGAATGTTTGAAAACGACCAATGACCATAAAAAATGAAACAGACTAGCAGCGGAAAAATAGTTCTGATAAAAAGAAGCTAATGTAAAGACACTTCTCTGAAGATTCTATGATTGTCCAAATTTTCTTAAAAACAAAAAACATTATTACATGATTGTCCATTATGGCAGTTTTTATAAAGACACTAATAAAGATTTCTAGTCTCAGAGCATTTAACATCATTATCGACAAATGCAAAGCCGAATGTTAATATTAGATTGTCTTATTCCATAATGGCCTTAAAATTATCTTCATCCAATACCTAGTAAAATCTTTTCCCGAATTCATTATCTAAGAAGCTCGTCGCAACTGCACTGCCATACAATCCCAGAAAGTTTACTTGAAGTTAATGGAGGATCACCAGTAGGTGAATTCTTCAATCCTCCAAAAATCTGCTATCCGCTCTCCAAATATAGTGAACTATTTGGAAACAAAAAAACAACAACCTGTTTTATTAACTAATTTAAAAAAAAAAGTTGGAGGAGGAAATCTGCAGCGCTTTATCGCTCAGTTTTTTTTTCAACTTTTTTGTTGCAACGAAAAGTTGTTAGATAAAATTCTGGTCTTACCTGAGAACAGCACGTCGCTTCAATCCTGCACCAATCAAGTTTCATAACAGAAATGAAACATACTCTATTAAACATTGACTGCATGCTGTATCTTCTTGAGGTGAGGAAGATAACTTTCTAAAAGTCTTCCCAAACTCTCTATGCCTCAACACTTTTGAAGAATGCCAATCGTAATTCACGATCCTTTCTATATATCAAGATAATAACTTGCAGCCCCAAATAATATCTCTTCAAAGCTCTATCCCATACATAATTAGTCCCTTTAAACTATATCCGATCTTGCTTGTAGCATTCTCTGAATCAATCGCTGTATCACTTTTGTATTAATATATTCTCGTCCGAGATCAATCCTCTATTTATATACTTTTACATTCCACTTTGTTTCACATAATTTTATATAGTTAATAAACTTTTCTGGGATCTCTGATTTATTTTCAATTAGAATGATTATTACAAAGTGTATGAAGTCCTCCAATAATGTGGGAATGTATTTCTGTTTGTCCCATGTTGGTGCAAAAGTCCATATAAGTCCGAATGTATAATTTCTAAAGGCCTTTCTGCTCTTTATTTCACCGTATTGAACGGTAGTCATGGTTGATTTGCTGGCCTTCTGGCATGTTTTCACTGTTTTCTATGGCTCTAAAATCTCTGTGTTGAAATTTATCCCATCCGTTATTTTTGAAAGTTTCTTTATCTTCATTGATGTGGCCTAATCTTCTATGCCATAATTCACCGGGGCTGGAGTGATTGGGCTTAGAACTAAACACTCGGAATCCATGGGTAGGTTTCCTAGCATCTTCCAGGCGGAAATTCACGCTGTTAGTAGGTGCGTTCAGATGAACCTTGACAGAGGATAACGGAATCAGGAAATAGTTATCCTATCCGATAGTCAGGCGGCCATTAAAGCACTGAATTCTTATGTTATCAGTTCTAAAATGGTATGGGAATGCCTAGGTAAGCTCAATGACCTAGGCGGAAGAAATAAAGTTACCCTATATTGGGTGCCGGGACATGTCGGCGAGGAAGGCAATGAGGTAGCCGACACCCTGTCCAAAGAAGGCGCTGTATCTCCTCTCATTGGGCGAGAGCCCTTTTGTGGAGTCAGCGACCAAGTATCCTTAGAAGAAATCATGAAGGCGGAGGTGGTGAAAAGAGCTCGTCTCTGGAACACCATTCCGAGACTAAGGCAGGCCAAGGTCTGTCTGGGTGGTTATAACCAGGAAAGGTCGAAAGCCTGCATCAATCTGAGAAAGAACAGGATCTGTATTCTTACGGGATTCCTTACTCAGGTTACACCTGAGGAAGCTTGGCCTAGAAGATGATGGCACATGCAGATTCTGTGGAGAGATGGAGGAAACTCCGATACATCTCCTCACAGACTGATGCCGTCATTCAAAGAAGATTTAGTAGTCTGGGCCGTTACTAGATAGGGGACGAGGAAATACCCACCCTAGAACCTTCCAGGATTTTGGATTCCTTAGGGAGCTCAACCTAGAGAGGGTGCTGTAGATGAGCCAGCTCATTCTCGGCAACCAGAGGAAGTACAATAGATCAAAATAATGGTCGCAATTCAGAACCCTCAACAAAAAAAAAATTCAGCTTTATTTCTCAATTAGTTGCCAGTGCGGGGCCGAATTCAAAATTTATCACATGTAAGCTATTTGGATATTCTTGCCTTCTACTTAAACAATTTCATTCTCTTGACTTACTTGGACTGAATCTTTTACAATCAGGACAGAACCACCATTCTCTGAGATGACATTGGACTGAAAGTAGATTCTGCGTCAGTTCTGGAACATAAGTACATTTGTAAGTTCACTTATAATACATTTATCTATTTTATTTGCGTACGTAACATAGTATTTTCATGCCACTTCTACTTCTGACTTCATTTCTGACTTTGAGATTCATCTACAAATTTTCGTTATTGGTCATGTACTTGTGCCTGAATCATCCAACTGTCTTGAGAATTTTTAGAGTATAAGGTTAAGAAGGATGATTGCTTATCTTTTATTTTTCCCAAAATAGCAATTTCTACATTATTATTTTTCTTGCAGATCTTAAAAATTTTTGTTATCATTGTATATGAATTTATTTCTTAAAATTTGGTTTCAAGCTCCTCTTTTATCAAACTTGCATTTAGATTTTTTAGATTTCTTTCATTTTGGGGTGTAGATTACTACCATGTTAGAAATTATGCTTAGGGGAGTGTGGGGCTTGTTACAAATTTCAGTTAACATTTTTTAATTGTGTATGTTGCACTCAAAATTGCTGAAAATTGATTAATTTGTGGTCTCAATAATTTCTAATAATTATGTATTTTTTTGAGAAAAACTTGACTTCAAAATGAAGTAACACGTAAAAATTCAAATACTATTAAAATGCGCATACTGTAACAACGTGCCCTTCAGCGGGGCTTGTTGTTACATGAAGAGCGGTAAGTTGTTACAATGTACAAAATACTTGTTTTGGTCTTTATTTTAAGGAAATAAAACTGAAATATGTTCAATAAACCAATTATCACATCTTCATTTTAATAATTATAGCAGCCTCATTATGATCTAAACATTGGATTATTACAAACTGAAAAGCTTAAACATTCATTCTCTTTCTATTCACTGTCACTACCTATCTCTAAGTCCGAGTTACAATTGTGGCAAATATAACTAGGGTCATCAGAGACATTTTCCGTGATAGCCTGCTTCTTTTTGAGGTCATCGATAGTTTCGGGGTTCGCCCATCTTCAGGATGCGTTTGTGAGTGTGATAAGACAGACTTGCACAGAGCAAATTCAGTTTACTCACTGACTAATCTTTTAAATGTATTTAAAAACCAAACTCTTAAACTAGGTCAGTAGGGTTAGGGTGAGGATACCTGAGTGGACAAAGGAACAAGTGTTTGTGTCTGGAAGGGGAGGCATATTTCAACACGTGGGTGTCTAATCTTAAACTCCGTTGTTGGAAGGAGATTCACTTTATTGTTAACTATCCATAGTATCTTATTATTCTAGTTATTTATTTATATCAGCGTGAAATAACATTGTGTCATCCGTGTGCTGCTGTGAAATAGTCAGTGATAAGAAAGGACAGTTTCAGTTGTATGATCGTAAGATAGTATAGATAGATAAATAATATTTTGTTAAACTAAAATGATCAAAATAAATAAACAATCAAACAATATAATATACGTGAGCAGGTTGTTTGATGACACTAAACATATTTCGCGTTTCACCCTTCATAATCCACGCACGCATGTATACCTAAATATGGGTTCTTCACATGCCTAAACATAACAAATCTAAACTAGCCTAAGTGCAGTTTTGTTTTTATAAGTATATCATCGACAATTTATTTGAAAAAACATTTGAAAAAGGGTATGTTCCAAGCTTAATGTAGCGTACATTCCTCACTGACAATTCCTTTTTTTCTCTCTTGCATACATTATTTACATATGTACATCTTAAGGCAGTTATGGTTCGTATATACAGACCTAAGAACTAGTAGATTTAGAAGCTATAACTAAAATCTTTTTGGTTTTTAACTGAAAAACTAATTGGTTGGGTTTTTGGGTGAATTGTGTGTTGTTTATTGCGTGTTTTATTGTTATTGTGGGAAAAGGGTTTTGAATAGTTGTTCGCTTGCAAAGTTTGTCTGTTCATTTATCAGGTTTTGTGTCTTGTGTTTTATATATTTGAAGTTGTTCCAGTACGTCTAGTCGCCGTCCTTTTGCCTAGATGTAGTAATTTTATCATATTGGAGATGTCGTCGGGTTTGTGTTTGTTGTGTATTTGTATGATCTCATGTGTTCGGCAAATCGTTCCCTGAGTTTTCTGTCTGTCTGGCCATCGTAAATTTTGCTATAGTCCGGGCATTTTAACTCATAAACCCCGTTGCTGTCATGTATGTTAGTGGTCTCACTCAGTACGAGTACGGGTTTTGTCACATAATTATGTGTAATAAATTTATTGTTAATTCTGAAGGCTGTCTGGATACGATAGTTTGTACGTGTGGTTTCCAATGTACGTGTATGTCTCAATTTTGTCTATTGTTTCTTTTTCATTCCTCATCCGATGGGGTGTTTCGTTTCTGAGTAGTTTATTAACGACATTTGCACTAAACCCATTGTTCTTGGCTATATTGTAGATTGTCTGTATTCTTGTTCGTGGTTCGCGGGTGTGAGGGGTGTACATTTAAGTCGGTTTGTCAAATGTCTCAGTACCGCTAGTTTGTGTTGGGCGGGATGGTTGGAGTTGTGTGGTATGATTGCATCTGTGAAGGTTGGTTTTCTGTATATCCCGTACTCCAGTTTATTGTCGTTTCCTGTAAGTTTTATGTCTAAGAAGTTGAGAGTGTTGTTAGTTTCTTTTTCGTGTGTGGATTTTATTTTGTGGTTACGTTGTTAAGGTAATGCAACAATTTGTCTATGTCAATGTCATTTGCCAGTATGAGGATCGAATCGTCAACGTAACGTGCATAAAATGTTACTCCAAACTCCTCTTTCAGTTTTGGTACGTAAGTCTCTTCCATGTTTTGTATGAATATTTCTGATAGGATAGCTGATGTGGGTGCCCCATCCCCAGACCATCGGTAGCAAGGTAGAACTTGTTGTCGAATCTGAAGTAGTTCTGTTTCATGTGGTTTGTATATTAAGGTTTGCTAGTTGGTGAATGAATTGCGTGGATTCATTTTGTTTCATCTTCTGTTTTATTATGTCTAGTGTGCCCGTAACCGGAATGGATGTGTATAGGTAGGTGATATCAGGGATATTAAACGAGAGGTTGGCGTGAGTCTAATATTCTCGGTGAGTTGTATTAGGTGTTTTGTATCTCTTATAGTGAAGGTGTCATTAAGTTCAGACAAACGCATCCTGAAGATTGGAGAACGACCGAAACCGGTCGATGACCTCAAAAAGAAGCGGGCTATCACGGAAAATGTCTCATGCTTTCCAGCTCTGCGGAACCAACCACAATAACTAGGGTCATTTTAAACACATTTTGAATGGGCGCATCTTTTGCATTCAACCCAATTTTCTCCCACATTTTGACTGCGACCATGGTTTTAGACATTTCAGGCACAGCCAGTCCACAACTTCTTCACCCGAACTTGATGATGGCAAATTATTTTTTTGATTCTTGTTCGCACCTTTGGAGACACAGGTTTTCTTTTTTTTAGAATTGCCAACTTTCTCGTTTTTCTTGTTTTAAGATCTGCCGTGATTTGATTTAAGATATGCAGTGGGGCAAGTTGTTACACTGTAAAAACATGCTCCTACCAAATGTTATAACTAACCCCACTGACGCTATTTCACTTATTAATCCGTAAACACATCAAAGAATACTTGCGCAACCATATTGGATTGAAATTATTGTTAAGGATGTATGAATTAACAGCATAAGTATGAAAGCCTTACCTCTAGTAGTTTTCAGATCACAGTTTTCGGTTCCAATAGTGAAATGTAGCTTTCACTACGATATTTGAGGAAAGTCACACAATGCCGCCATATGCAACAGAATCTTAGCTGGAACTGGTTACAACAAACAGCACTCGCATATCTCTCAACTTTGACCATTTAGCAAAAATTACCCTGCAACAAGCCCCACCTTCCCCTACTTACTCGGTAAAACACTGAATATTTTTCCTTAACTATTCTGTCGGATGTTGACTTAGAGCAAGGAAAGCGTTCCATTGCTCAAGTCAATTTAAACTGCCTTCGATTTCTGGTAGAAAATTAAAATCAAAGAAATTTTGCAAGTTGTTTTTTGTCGTCGTCTCTTTCATATAAATTACGAAATTTTGTGTACATTTCTGACGAAGGCGTACAATTCAAAATGTGTATTAGTTGAAATGAATTGTGTGTGTTACTTGATACAAAATTTTTTTCAGCGTTAGCGTCATCTTTAAGACGGAAATTATCTAACTCTTTACCTGGATTTTCTAGTTTTATTCCACCAGCTTGCACTATTTTCTGTAGTCTTTGCGACTCAAATAATATCTACGGTAAATTTTCCACAGTGGAAAATCTTCTCCATTCTTCAGTTTACTTATTAAAGCAACATCACTAATTTCACCAACTTGAAAGCTATTTTTAAGTTTCTGTCACAGAGCTTTAAACAGTTTTATTTTATTTATGTATAAGTTTATTTTATTTAAGCGCAATCTGGGTCCATAACCTGTTGTTTTGTTATTATTGAGAGACAAAAAGGCAGTTTTACATTTTATTAATAAATAGTTTTTATTTATTTATGGTAAAGAGTAGGGGAAAGACACACACTGCACTCTACAGCTTGCAAAGCTCTACTACATAAACATTATGCATTAGTTCTTATAGTTGCCGCAATCTCCATTGCAGCTGAGCATAAGATTCAAATTATTATAAATTAAAAAAATTACTCTCCAATAATTCCTATATACGTGATGTGCATTAAATCCTCAATAGTGTTGGCAAATTTCAGCTTCAAAATAATAATCATGTTTCCTACGACAGTTGAATAATGTGAAAATTATTCCATTAAAATTGGTTCTCTTTCCGTATATTGTGTTTTAACTCTTTTTATATCGTTTTTTAAATAATTTAAAACTGTTCTAGATATTTAAAGCGAGATCAAAGTCCTTTTGCGATTCTTGTTCAGCTACGGCACTCGCTTCCGCTAGTATGGGCAAACATGAATTCGAATGTGTAAAATACACCTTGACTCTCTTGTCCGATAAATTACTACTTTATTGTTATAAATGTGAAAACAAAATATTATTACTTACTTTCTCTTCTTTTTTTCAAATGTTGTCAATTTAAAAAAAGTAATAATAATAATTAATATCTGTTGTAGCAGGATGTCACTTAGAAGCCTCCATCATTCACTTGGCAGAGATAAATTATCCCCCTAGTAGAAAACGATCAACAATCAAAGCGATCAGCAGGTGGTGTGATGGAGTCCAGTAACTTATCATCAAACGTTACTTCCTTTACGTAATCTTTTCATCCCGTTGCAGATTATCCATCCCTTATACTTCCAACTCTTTACTTTACTTCTTCCTCTTCTTAACTTTACTTCTTGAAACAATTTTTCTTCCTAATTTAACTTTTCCTTTCACCAATTTTTACCTATTAAACAGTTTTCATCCGTCCAACCAATCAAATGATGGATTAAATTTCTTCATATTTTATTGATGTTTGCCTCCAAAATATCTTATTCAGAAATTTACTAATAATAACAAATATTATTATTAGTATTATTATTACTCTTTTTAGGGGAGCCACTATAGACCTTTTAATATAGGTCGCAGTGGAATGAGGCTCGCTCTCCCTTCTGTCAGTCCAAACTAATCTATGATTACTCTTTTTATTATTATATTAGTTTTTATATTTTCTCCTAATAAGCCCCGCACAAATGGTTCTAAGATTTAATATTCACATATTTAACATTCATTTTAAAACTTGGTTTTCACTCTTTCTTAACAGCCTCTATTATTATTCTTGTGATATAATTAAAGCTTTTTATAGTGTGTTAATCAGATTTCTTTCTAGAGTGTGTGTACTACCCCAAGCGTGGATATCACGATTGGCACCTTGTTGCTCTGTCCTCTGTTTTCCCCTGAATAGCTACTTTTTGTGTGAGTTCCTGGTAATTCCGACATTCTTCAGGATATGTAGTTATCACCTTCTATGAGATCTAATACTCTAGCCGAGGTTAACTGGAGTATTATTGCAACAAATTTGTGCCTGGCATCATGTTGAGGACAGGGCAACCGGTTACTTTATGCTGAATGGGGAACCCCACTGCATTTCTGGCATATTTCATCCTGAATGGAGAGATCTGTTAGTCCATTTAAATCTGTAAGTCCATTTAAATGGGATCATGATGCTGGATGTCTATCTTAAAGCTCTCAGTCTCTGCCAACAGTGTGCCCACCTCAAGTCAGGCTACCAGGTTCCTTTCTATCTGTGGACCCAACCTCTAGCATAGGTAGATACTGTCCCTGGAGGGTTTTGATCTTCATTTAGGAGGCTATCCTAATTCGAGCATAGTTTACCTTGTTGCCATTATCTCCTGCAAACTCAGAGGTGTATACCTAAGATCAGCTGAGATTATTCCTCCCAAAAGCTGGGACTCACGGTTTCTGGTAAATCATAATCGGTTGTGGAGACACTTTATGAATTATTATTATTATTATTATTTATTATTATTATTATTATTATTATTTTATTATTATTAATTAGTAAAATAATAAGTAATATACCTATATATATTCCTCTTGAAATTAGTACTTATGGAAGTGAAAAGTTGCATAAATATAGAGGTATGTGCTACACAGATTGCATTTTTAGTTTTAAATGTGCATACTAAAATGAAAAACCGGAAATACTATCTGTGAACATGCACGCTGCATTCATTCATGCAACTGCTGTCCAGCGGACCGAAAACAACTGTTTTTTTTTTTTTAACATTTACAGAATGCATTGCTGGAGTTGATGCAGTTTTTTTCAGAATCGCTCACCAATCCAATAGTAATATACATTAAACTGAATATTGACAAAATTGGCCTACAAAAAATGGGCTATTAATAGAGAATGCAGGTTTTCATATATCGGACTGTTTGTTTCAATTTTATATGCTTGCTTTTCATAATGTTGTTTGCAAAATACTGTAGCTTTATTGTTTTTGTTTTTTGTGCCTCTTTTCAAGTAAAATACATTTAATCTATTAAACAAAACGTAGAGGTACTTAGTTTTCAATCAAAAGTAAACAGTCATTTATAGTATATTGGAAAAATTCAGCGGATTTTTGATTCTGATGGAGCCATAGTCATAAAAAAAACACAAACTGATTTTTAGTCATAAATGCATTATTCAAAATTCAAGCCATTTAGACTATTTTTGCTTTCGCTCAGAGATGAAGAAGCGTTCAGTCGAATTTTCGAAATGGAATATTCACCGGATAAACATATTTCAAAGTCTCGTGATTACGAAAAATATGTTTTAGTAATGGTATCTGTATATGTATGTATGTATGTATGTATGTATATGAAGCAATTATCTCCCAAAATGAAATATTGCCGGTAGCTCAAACATGATATTCCGTTTAGTCAGTAATATCGCATTTGGGGAAAAGTTTTGGGATCAAAATCATCTATCCGGAAAATGCGACTTTATTCAAAAATTTGTTTCGCTACCTTTCGGATTCTAGCCACAAATATACGCTTGTCACTTTTACTGTAAGATTGATTTCGAAAGAAATTTTATTTTTCTTGCCGGTTGCTATGAGAACAGTAACGTTAAGCTTTCCTCTAAAGTACCGCTACAGTATAATTTACGACTGCATAATGCGAAGTCCCTTTAAAAGCATTGCTAGAATTTCAAATTTGAGGAAAACCGGTTATCCGGAAGTACGACTTTGAAACGATTTTCTTTAAACTTGGAATGCTAACTGCACAGATATTTTTATATCATTTTACGTTTATCATATAATCCAGAATAAAAGAAAATTTGTCAATTACAACTGTGGCAGTGAAAAGACAAATGTTAACGTAGTTAGGGCCAAGTGTTAATTTACAACTGTTGTTAAAGGTAGACTGGAAATGTTGGCAGGTCTGACGGATACCTTGCAAACATTCACAGGCCTTACCAATATAACAGTTTTTATTCATAGGAATTCTTTACATTTAATACCTTGCTATTATTAATATAACTACATACAATTGCCTGTGACATTTAAATGATATATTTTACTGAATATTGAAATGGTAGTTGCGGGAAGAAGTTTGAAGAAAATGTGTAGTTGCCGTTTTTATAAAAATTGCCTAAAACTGAAAAAATATATATATATATTAAAATCTACATTTTTCGATTCTGTATGCCATCTCCCTGTCTGTCAAGTAATCTAGTTGTCTTCAAACAAATATTTTGGTGGTGGGAGTGCATGTTTATTATTATTATTTGCCTAAGGAGAGGGACCAAACCCTACGCTATCCAAAGCCCCATTGGCCCCATATAGCTCCCCAAAGAAAAACAATAACAAACCGAGTTTAGAACAAAAATGCAGAACCGGGTTTAACCCATCTGAGATTCACTGAATCCGAACAAATCGGACTATAACATTAAAGGGGAATAGCTTAAGCTTTTCTACAGGCACCCTATTTCGACCAAAGGTCCTGAACCTAATATCCTCACGACCCAAGCAATGTATCATAAGGTAAATGGGTATTTTTTCCTCTGTCTCTAAGTCTAAAAAAGAGTTCTGGCATGAGTCCCATTACTTAGAGGAGTTTCCTTAAACCACAATACCCAGTAAGGGATTCTACCAGATGCCTGAGACAGGTCCGTGAAAAACACAACAACAGCTCACCAATAGCTCTGTCCGGTTTCCCCAATGAGCTTCTAAGACTATCGACAGCCCACTGAGCTCATCCGTAGGAATGAATGCTTTGATACTATCCATGACTGGAAGCTTGACGGACTCGTGCCTAAAGACACACCGCGAGCACGCTTGGGACCAATGAAAGGGAGCGAGGGACCTTTGCATCTCCTCATTCCCAAAAATTACCATATGGCCTGGGACATCTTTCAAGGAAGAAAGCTCTTCCAGTCATTACTTCTAATGGAAGTAAAAATGTAGATAAATTAGTAAATAATAGGGAATGAAGGAAAGGCCGAGCTGTTGAATATTATTAGTTCGAAATGAAAACGCTAAAGTGTTTTCACTGTTTTAGGTTGGTTAATTTCTCTATTAGAAAAGTCTTATAATAAACAGTGAAATTGCATAAATAGATGGCTGGCAATGTCTGAGGAAATGGTGTAAATCAGAAGGAACTGTGGTCCCATAGCCGTTGGGGGAAGTGTACTGTCAGTATCCGGAGGTGGCAGGAGAAAACAGCATGAATAAGCAATAACCTTTCCCTTAAAGTAGTAGTAGTAACAGTAACTAGTACTAGAGAATAGATAGTGAAGCTTGGAAGCGGCGGATAACGACGGGTAAAGGGCCTAGTATCTCTGCCTTGGGACCTTTACCGCTAGTGAGGAGAGGGGCGGGGAAACAGGGAGATGGGCAGCGGTAGTGTGTGGCTTCGCTCTCAATTAGTAACTAACAAAAGCGGGGCCACCAAGGTCTCGACTGTAGAACAGTGTGATTTGTGCTTGGAGGACATGCTTTCACCGCCCTTCTTGTTACTGCTGTTGCTATTCTGTTGGAATGGTGGAGGCGGCCAATGTCGGTGAAATAGTGTGCAGCGCCCTCTCTCCCAACCGCCACATCCACAAACCTCCCGCCTTTTCCTTGTCTGTCTCTCTGTCTGCCTGTCCATCTGATTCCGGAAATGCGCTGTCCGCATTGCGGTTCCATTTACAATACTATTCACCAACGAGTACATATATTTATTAGTTTGAACAAACACCAATCATACTTACGTTTACTATTTATCATGTTATTTTACTTTCCTTTGCTATTTTGGGACTAGTATGGAACCTCATACTATTTTCCTCACAGTTCTCTTTAACAAAAATTTGCTTTCATCTCGGAATTTTCCACTAAATGTTTACCCTTAACTAACCCGTCTTTCAAGAGACACTTATATATATTTAGTCATTGTACTATAATAGAATAAACGGAAGCTTTAGCAGCCAGTTTCCCAGACCCCAACTAAAGCAATTTTTCCAACAAAAAAACACTCACACGACTTTTTCATACTAACTGTTGGCACAGTTATCTACAAAATGACAAATTTTCATTACACAGCAAATTTTACTAATTTGTAAAACATTAAATGTAGCGGTAGAGGGGGACAAGTATAGCTCGGCAACTTAGTTGTGATTCCTAAACGGCTGTTAAACTCCACCCATAGCCCAAGCTTTCTAACTCCGCCACAGGTTTCACAACTAAGTTGCCGAGCAATATCTGTACCCAGGCAGCTAGCAGAATGGTAATTACAATGAAGAGAGCGCCATATCATTGAACCAATTTAACGCCAAACATTCTGCTGAACTTCCAGTTGGCAAAAACGCCGTTATCGAGAAAATAAAATAAAAAAATTTTTATACAGCAGATCAGAAATCTATTGTTAAAGTCTGGTTAATCGATATTCTTCAAATTTGTAACTCTAGCATAGTTTTAATGTGAATTAATATCATACAGAGCCAGTTCCAAGGATTATACTGCAGTGGGACTTTAGTGGAAAGCTAAACGCTACTGTTCTCCCAGGAACTCCCGAAAAAATCAATTTTCTGTGGAAAATTTTTAAATAAAAGTGATGGGTAATTAAGACTGTTGATACTATTCGAAGATTAAAGAATATCGTTGGAGCCGTTTTCGATGAAAACGCGAAAAACTGCAAAAATAAATTCAGTAAATTTGCAATTCCGGATGATGGCTTTTGCCCGAAACTTTCGGGTCAGATGCGGTGTTACTACCTAAAAGGTATAATTTGAGTTACTTGTGATTTTTCGAAATGCACCAATAAGAGAAAATAATACAAGTAAATAAAATAAATAGTAAAAGTATATCGCCATTCATTCAATTGCCATTAATTATTCAATGTTTATGTTTCGTTTAATTATGAAAACAAATGCAAGGCTGTAGGGCTCCCACCCCTTCCTGGGAAAAGACTGTTGTTATAAATAAAAATCTTCTTTTTCTTTCGGTTAGTGATGAGATAAGGAAGATTACAGAGAACGGGGTCATAGAGTGTGGGAAGATATCTTACTTCTCTGATCTGTGCCATTTATCTTGGAGAAATGAATGACTTGCGTTTTGTTTCCCTCCTTCGTCAATATGAAAGTTCTTCTCTTTAAAGCTGATACTCACTTCATTCTTATTTATCCTATAACGTGATTCTCTTTAGCTTCCCGCCAGTGAAAAGTATTACTCCATCCGTGCACACCGCAATAATGATGACTAAGAAGGATGCCGCACGGCCCAACTTTACGATCTCCCATCATATAAAACTTATCATACTTTCCACATCCTTTTTTTTAAAGCTCCTGGAATTATTTCGCTTACTTTATCCTTATCCAACTTGGAGAAAATAGAAATAAAAAGAAAAGAACTTATTTCGCGGTAGGATTTCATTTTGTCTGCACACTCCCGTCACCTACATCCTCGGCACACTTAATTCCAAGAACTCAAGGTCTGTTGACCACAAGCCAAGACATGATAATTAAACAAAAAATATCTGCTAGATTTATGCCTTTAGTTTAGTTTGTCTAGATTCGATTTTTTCATGGCCACAAACTTTTACTATTTCAAGAGTCATTCTGTTAGTTATAACAGGAATTACTGCTCACGTGTCAATTATTTTGAAAACTGAATTTTCACCAGAAGGGGAAGCTTCACAATCCCCCTCCCTTTATCCCTAAATTATGTTTCCAGCGAAAGGTGTGTAGGGCATCACTCACAGCACTAGATCCCATACAAATGTTTCATTTCCAAAATTTTTCAGCCAAAAATGCGACTCATTGCGTTTTATATTTTTAAGTTTTCCCAGCTCATCTCAAAAATACGTTTTGTCTAGTAAGAAGATCTAAAATTAAATTTCGGATTTTCTAATATTTTTTTACTGATTCAGTTTTCTTATGGAAGCAATAATTTTAAAAATGGAAATTCCTTTATTCTTTATTTTAAGGAAATTTTCATTGTAATTTATGAAATGTGAACCAACAAGTTTAACAGAAGAGAAAATATTGATTTCATTGTTTTTAATTACAGCTTGTTAACAATAACTAATTATCCTCTTTTTTTTTAATTTACAAAATACTTTTTTTTACTTAAATGTTAATTTAATGTGCCCATTAAAGAATCATTTTTTTCCCTGTAATGAACTCTAGATTGCATAATAATTACACGATTGTGGTCAACTCAGTTTTATTAATACCTCTTTTTTTTATTCACCCAACCTCTTGTTGTTTCACCCCTCCCTACAAACACATAATGACGCACAAATGAGATATTCGTGACATAAAACTATATATGTATGCAAATTATTATTGTTATTAATGTTAAAACTTTTTACTTGAGTCTATTAAAGATTTTATGATAATTGTCACACATATACACCTTTTTAACCAATGTTTACAATATTAGTTATTTATTTAAAATACTAGATTGTTCGCATTATTTTATAGCCTCGAAATGAAGTTTTCACCAGAAAGAAATAATCCAATGATTATCTTAAAGCGATTTATGTAGTTATAATTATTCTGTTCTAATATATAATTCTTACTAGATGTTTAAGTTGTCTTCAAGATACATGGACAAATACTTCAACAATAAGCAAAGCTTTTCTAGGTTGCAATCTCCACATGCTGTTAGTGTGTCTTCGAGCACATGTCTGTCAAGCTTCCAGTCATAGACAGTTTCACAGCATTCATTCCTGTGGATGAGCACAGTGGGTAATCGGCAGTCTAAGATGTTCATTGGGGGACAGGTAAGGCAAAGACAGTATGGCAGATCCCTTTTCTAGAGTTTGTAAGACAAAGAAAGAAATAGCTATCCTTATTATGACAGATTGCTTGGGTTGTAAGGAAATTAGATTCAGGACCTTAGGTCAGAACAGAATGCCTGTGAAAGAGCGATTTCCCTTTAGGATTATGGTCCGATTTGTTTGGACTGCTGTGAATCTTAAATGGGCAAGACCCGAGACTGGACTTTTGATCTAGATCCGGTTTATTGTTGTTTTTCTTTGGAGTAGCTATACGGGTCCAGTGGGGCTTTGGATAGCGTAGCGTTTGGTCCCTCTCCACAGACAAATAATAGTAATAAACATGCACTCCCACCACCATAATATTTGTTTAAAGGCAACTAGACTTTTAATAAAAAGCTATGTTTGAAGAATATTTGTCAGTTATAATTGTTTAAATTCCAATAAGACAAAGTTCATATGATATGCCTTTCACTATATTTTTTCGACTTCCATTAGGGCTTCAAAGGCCAGGATTTATCCTGGTTAGTGAATTTCGGAAGCTGCAGTCAAAGAGCGCTCTGGCTGCAAAGAACCATTACTTACTCACCACAGCCATTCCAAATAAATCTCCGTCTGGCAAATCCCTTCTTTGACTGTTGAGTCAAAACATAGTTCCAATCCTCATTCACATTTCAGTTGTAGAACTTTTAAAATGAAGGAATATATATATATATATATAGTATTCAAAATAGTGTCCTGACACATAAATTTAAAAACGTAGAACTTTAAAATTTTATCCTGTTGAAAATAATAAACTCTGTTACAAGAATTTTTTACATATTTTTGTTGTAAAAGTAATATTTCAAGGTTTTCATTATTATTCTGTGTTTTATTATTCAACTAAAGAGTTCTGTTCATTAAATTTAATTAAACTCTTCTTTAAAAGTAAAAGAGTATAAAAAAATTTGTAAACAAATTGTAATTAAACTGAACAAAAAAAAAAAGTGTAATAAAAATGAAATTAAAGGATAAGTAAATGCTTGGAAAATTACAAGAAAACTGGGAAGAAAAATATATAATAAAGGAAATTAATAACACAAAGAAGTAGCAGATGTTTTTATATGGTTATTAAAAATTACGTGACGTTTTGGCGCTGATAAAATTATTCTGATTATTTTTCTCTTGAGGATGCGAGCTATCGTTTGATGATTGCTTGGGCAGAATGAAATCATAACTGTTCTTTATGTAGTAATCATTTGATCTAATTATCTTATTTTTTTTACTTTCTCTTATTGCTTATGTGGATCATGTCAAAGTTTCGATATCGAGTTTTCACCGGAATGCATGTTTTGAGGTTCCCTAAATCCAAAAAACGTGGTTTCTAGAAAATGGTCTGTGAGTGTGTGTGTGTGCGTATTCGTGTATGTGAGTGTATAGCTAAAAAACGTGTAATCTCAGAAACTTAATACTTGACATTCCATTTGGGTATCACCATGGGATCCGACAGGAAGATAACTATCAAAATTCCTTAATTCAGAACTTTACTGAAGGGATTTTTCCGTTTTCTCGAAAACGGCTTCAACGATTTTTTTTAAACCTAGTGTATTAACTACCTATACAAACAAAGAGCTATACTAAAACATTTGCTAGGAAAATTCATTTAAGGAGGCCTTTGGGGCAGCAGTGTAGTTATGTTTTCTTCAAAAGTGCTATTTCAATTTATTAAATAATTGTATCTTCTAAATAATATTAAATAGAAGAAAAATATAAGTTTAAAGAAAATCGGTTGAGTTTTTTCCATTTTCCTTAGATTTTTTCGAAAACGGC
Organism: Triatoma infestans; assembly: GCA_011037195.1. Lineage (NCBI taxonomy): Eukaryota > Metazoa > Arthropoda > Insecta > Hemiptera > Reduviidae > Triatoma > Triatoma infestans. The sequence goes on from JAAEAF010002360.1 coordinate 125,273, forward strand.
TCCAACAGTTTTCTTTAATGTGACTACAGATACAATGAGCTGCAACTTTTATTTGAAACATTTCTGCGGAAAAATTCAATTAAGGCTGTTTTTTGGGGAGAGAAGGCAGGTTTAAGTTTTCTTCTAAAGCACTGTCATAGTTTCTTATACAATTCTATCATCTAAATAATATTAATTAGAAATAAATATTTTGCCTGAATTCTGAGTATGAAGAAGATCGGTTGACCGGAAATGCGTTCTTACTTAGTTATTTCCGTTTCTACGATTTTATTCTAAAAAAAACTTAGAGTTCTAAGAAAGATAATATAGAGAAGTTTTTCGATTTTTCTGTGCTGAGTGTGTGTGTTTGAGAGAGAAAGGAAGCGTGTATTTGGGTGCGCGAATTGCATTATTGACATTTTCTGGTCAATATCCAGTTAGCAGAGAAACAGCTCGAATTATTTTCTTTAAGACTGTAATAATATTCAGTATTCCTAGCTAGGTCCATTACATTTCCCGAGAAGGGTGATTTTTTTGAAGGATGTTCTGGAGAGGCGGCGGAATTATTGAGACGTGAATACTCGTATTCTATGTTTAAAGGACATTTATCAGCTGGAAGTGGAAGAAGCGGAAAATTGTGTGATGTTTTTACCCTATTTTCGAATCGTTTTCACATGAATGCACAAATTACGGCATTAATTTAAAAAGGAAAAAATTGTTTTAATTCAATTGATATATTAAATTGTTACAGTATCAATTTAAGCTTGTATGGACTCTGGTAGACAATGTTTGTCTCTACAGCAAACAGCGTGTGCTGAACTTTACCACGGACCACGTAATATCTTTGTCTTATCCCAAACTAATTTCTATTCAAGGTTTCAGCTGTACCCCGCCAGAGGACTTAAACCCGGCCGTCCAAACCTCTGGCTACAAAATGTTAGAAGGAGTTCAACCAAGCTTGATAACTGTCGCTTGGTCCTTAAACCAACCATTTCTTCACTTCAACATTGATTGTACTCCTCTCCTCTCTCCCTTGTATTTTTTCCCCACTGGCTATCTTTCTCTTTATCTCATCCCCTGAGAGATATCTCTTCCATTCTAGGATGCTGTATGTCTGTGTTTTGTGTGTGTGTGTGTGTGTGTGTGTGTGTGTGTGTGAGTGGGTGAGCCAGTTTTGGAACAACTATCTCGCTTTACTGCCCTACAGTTACGTGAAGGTGGTTATACTGGAAACTTTTTAATGGTCTCGTATGATTGCAAAACACCTACAGTTGGGTTAGGCTTGGGCTCTGCCCCCCCTGCACTCAGCCACACCATTCTCCATTTTAGTTCTATCAGAAACCTTACAAGCTAAACCCAAACCTAAAACCCGTTTACTTTCTCCATCCCTAGCACCATCCTGCCTATCCTTATTACCCATCGTTCTACTAAAACCCTTTTCCCATTTATAGTTAGATCAGTTCTCCCTTCTAGTTCCGTGTAGATCCAACCTTCTTAATTAGTATATTTATATGAAAGGAGCGTAACATCGTCATTACTTTGCCCTCTATCCCCTCTCCCTCCCCGCAACTTCGTTTAACTTCCTTATAACGTAATGTTACAAAACTTTATTAATAGCAGCCATGGCAGCCACAAATATTGTATAGTAAAAAATATTGTAAAACTCATTTTTATTTTTAACTTGATTATTATAGCTGTTATTTCTTTTTATGTTATTTTTTTCAAGTTTAACTGAACATTTCATTGAGAATTTGTAGTTAAAATATTCGTATTTTACAAACATTAAATCGTACTCTCTGATGTATTAGTGAAGATATGGATCAGTGACAACAACTCCTTTTTATTCTATAAAAATTATTTACCAGGATCTGAACAAGACATTTCGAACAGGGCTTGTGTTGTTGGATTAATAAGGTCATCTTCTGCTGGTAATTAGTCTGTCAACTAATATTGAAAAAGAAAATACATTTAAATCTCTTCCTTGGCAAAACTGTATAAATTATATATTTAACTGATCAGAGCATGTAGTAGACATTGTGAGAGTATAAAGGAGCTTTGTAAAATAAATAATATACCATAATAAAACATCCATCTATTAGTAAAATGACACTATATTTTTCGCAGTTACTTAGTTCTGTTAATAAAGAAGACAACTTCTTATCCAGCATTACGGACCCTTCCACATTATCAACAAAGAAGACAACTAATAGATAACACTTAAATAGGGTTCAACTTTTTTAAAGCTAGGGTAACTTTTTTTTTATATCTTATACCTTGCCATTGAAAGGCGACTTCGGCCATCTGGCGACGCGCAGCGTAATTTTGCTTTCTTCTCATCTTCTGCAGTGAGACGCAGATATTAAGATAATCCGCGTCCATGTCACTGCCTCTGCACAATATGCAGCTCGGGCTATCCTTGACCCCGATCCGAAGGAGGTGCTTGTGCAGATAATCATGGCCAGTGATTAACCTAAAACAAACAACTCCTCTCTTCTTGGGTCACAGGTTTGCGACTGGCTGCCTTTTAAGATCTCCCAACGCACTCCAGCTGCTAACTTAGCCCAGTCGGTCCTCCAGTGTTTAGTGATAATCCTCATAATTTCCATTTTTGCTGTGCGGTATGTGGACAATCCGGCTGTGACATTTGGCTCTCATCTTTTGCAAGCAGATGAGCCCCATTATTCTCGGTAATCCCTCTATGCCCAGGGTTCCAGTGGAGCACAATCTCTAACCTTGGTTTTTTAGTCTATGTATAGCCTCTCTACAGTCAGTGATCATTTATTCCATCTTGTTTTCAATCTTGATCAGGATGATGATTGGGAATCTATAAAGAACTAAGTTGGATAACTGCTAGTATTGTATATTTCTTTTATAAAGCTCCTCAGTCGTTTAAACAACTACTCCCATAGTGTCTTCATGTTTTTATGAGTTAAATATATAATATATTTTACGAACAGTTTTAAGAAGGAATTAGATATAATTCCTTTTTCAACAATAGTTGACACGAATTACTATAAATGTAATACTAGCCAATATTAACCTCTTTGGTAGAAAACATCCTGTTCAGTGATTGTATAAATGCAATTTACAATAATAATAATAATGAAGAGTTTTGAAAGGGATTTGTTCTCAGTGTAGCATGCTGGATTCTCCCTTGCGGAGGTTCTGGCTCAGAGTCCAGTGCTACCCGTAGATTTTTTCTATGAGCTTCTAGGTGATGGGCCGGTTGTCTGTTACGAGAAAACATTGGCATTACAGTATTGCAGTGGCAGTGCAGTGTTAACCGAGGTTGGCAGTGCACTGAGAGGACTCCGGGCGCCATTGACCGTTGACAAAAGATGCGCCTTAAAGAAAAAAAAGGAGTTGCCACTAATATTATTATTAAATAATGCTTTATTAACACACAATATAAAGAACAAAAATTTTACTTTAAAAAAACAATACATTATATGGCATGGGTTCCCCTATCATGGTTAACGATAGATAAACAGAAACAATGACTAACACAGCGAATAGCATTACATGAATAATCAATAGAAGAGACACAAAAAAATAATAAAAAAATTAACTACTTAAGAAAGAATAGGAACTAAAATTAAGTAAAAAAGAAAATTGACAGAACTTTGAAATAGTAAATAATACATAAATAAAAAGGCTTCACGTAGATTATAAGGGAGAATACAGTGATAACTAAACCTGCAGGATTACAGTAGAGATATAAATTAGAAAACTAGAAAATGTACAATAAAGTAAAGTTAAGAAGATCACCAATAGAAAAGGAAGTTCATATAAAGATATGTGGTAGAAAACTAAAACCTGAAGTGTGTAATTAAATATAAATAAAATAAGGAGTAACTGAAATAAGTTGTTGTAAGAGAATTGTCAGTCTTCCGATACCAAACGGTGGCGATAGTGCCATGCATCAGACACAAAGTTTACGATATATCCGCAGAAGCATTAAGAAGGGATATTAGTGTAGCACCAGAAAAAGTGTTAGGGCAAAAGAAACGAGCACGAATTTCAAAAAGAGGAGTACACCACCAACATATGATATAGATCTTCTCTTACAGAAACATTAAATACGGACAATGAGTAGAAGCTTGTTCGTCCATGGTGTGCACGATAGTTGCAGGAGTTCGCATCTAATGAAGGAACTGGTGTAATTTCTTGACCGAACTCAGGGGGTACTCGTGATTGCACGAGTTAGATATCATGGTTGTATCTAAATCGATTATCAAGTTCGAGTTCCGGCGATTTTTCGTGTTTGAGATATTTTCTTCAAATAAAAACACGCACAAACTGTACATATGCCACTGTTGGTTTTTGTCCAGAAGTGTTTCTCCAAACATATATTTCCGGTGAAAACTCAGTTACCAAAATTTGAAACGATGCAATACTTCCCTCTTACAGCAAGTAAAGGAAAAAAGTGAAAAAGATAAGGCAAAGCCAAAGGAGATTCTTACATGTGTCAAGATATTGACTTATGAGAACAACTTGTATTGTGAGAGATTTAAGAGAAAATGAAGCTCCAGTTGAAGTAAATTAGAATTAATATTGACTACAATGGAAGGATATTGAATTTGGAAAACTTCTAGCAAATAAATCTCTTCTTTTTTTTTTTTACAGGCATTATTAAAGAATTGAATGTGAAAATATAAGACGATTTTCTCCAGCAATAGTTGGATGACAAAAGAAGAATTAGACAAAGACTTTCAAAGACGTATAGATGGAAATTATAACTTCAAAGAAAATGTTAGAGAGAAGTTGTTCACACCCTGGGACTCTACCTACTTATAATTCTTCCTTACTAAGAAATTATGATAGATTATCTGCCGGACTTATTTCTACTGCCTATTATCTTTGATCGGTGAAGAATGAAAAAGCAGCAATGAAAGTTTTAGGGAGTTTTTAGTATTAAGCTAATGCCGGTGACCCATTGCAAGTCCCCGTCCCACTTGCAGGTAGTTCAAACACCGCTTTCACACCCTCCATTTTCCAATGTCTGCCCTTATAACAATAAGTACCAGGTTCCAAGCTAATTCCAAGTTTAAAAGTATGAGAGAACGGTCGGGCCATAACACAAGAGAAAAAGTAGTTTAATAGAAGAATGGCAGGGTGGGCATTATTTGACGCCTTTTGTTCTAGAAAGGTCATGGGGGCCTCTTGGTGAAGAGGAGCCTATTTATGTGTAGTGGTTCCCTCCGTGCACACCTTACTTTAGAAGCTTTTATTTCATTTCTTTATTTCACTTTTTTTTTAATTTAATGTGCTGGATCTAGGTAGTCGGTATCTGCTACTTCGTTAACAAAATGTACAATAAAGTGTGTGTGTGTGTGTGTGTGTGTGTGTGTGTGTGTGTGTAGAAAGAGGTTTGTGAAACAAAACCACTCCGCACAGTTTTTTCAATCAGTTTTTATTTGAATGTTTGATACAGTGGCTTGAAAAAATACGGTCCTTTCATTTTCGAAATTGAATTTTCAAAGATAAAAACTATTTACGAAAATCTGGTGAGAAACACTCGCGCGACTTTCAGCAATACAAAATTTTAAAACATATATTTTCTTTAAACTTGAAATTTTGACTCAGTTTAGTTGCCAGAAAATAAATACAATTGTAGTGGGTATATATGTTGGCAACGATGCTTAGCTCGAAACCCTGACATATTTCCCTAAAATAAATATTAGATTTGGTTCCTTAAATTCTCTTAACTATGGCGATTTTTTATGTTGAAAACAACGAGTTTTCAATCGACGCCCACAGAAGAGAGGATTAGTCCTTTTGCCTTTGCGAAAGTTCCCGATATAGATTTTTTAACTGTCTTCAAGTTTTAAGAATACTTTGTTAGTATTCGTGTTAGTTGTTAGTATTAGTATAGTAAGTTGTTTTGCTCATAGATGACTGACCGTAGTGTTGATAACCTTTCCTTTTATTAGTTCAAGATTCTAAAATTTATTAAAATTGGAGAAAGATATAGTCTTATTTTCCCTGTAGATATAAAAGGGTTATATTGTATGGGGTGTAGTTGTTGTATTGAGGTACTTATCCTCTCGATATCTGACGAGCTTCCTGTGATATGATGACAGCCCCTTATAATAGTGACGGCTTTATTTGAATATTAGATTTTAATAATACAATATCTAAATAACCAGCCACTGAATAATTATGGCTAATGTTAATTTTTCCACAAATTTAAGTTAAGTTTACAGTTGGTTTATTTGAATATGGACTGTTACATTGTTTTAACCAAATATTTATCTATATAACCACAGTAGTTGATGCGCCAAAATAAAAAAAAAATAAAAATATCTATAATATGAATTTAATTTTATTAATAACTTATCGATATTATTGTGTGGCACTAATTTAGTGAACTAATTACAGTAATGGTTACTTTAGAATTTAGATAATAGTATAGTAACAATGGTAGAATGTTATTTAGAGTTGACAGTGTGATATATACAAATACATTTATGTTCACTCTAAATTTTATTATTAATAATATTATTATAAACTTTCTAGGTCTTTTTTTTTTTACGCTGCCAGATGAAGTTTTACGATCGTGTCAAATGTTTAAATAGATTTTTTACCGTAAATACAAAGTTTAAGTTTCCTTGGCTACCAAGAAAATGTTTTTCATTTAGCGACTGCTATATCTGCGAGTACCATCAACCGGAAGTGGAAATTTACGGACTTTTTTTCTACAGAAAAATTGATTTTTTGCAAAGTAATTAGTGAGCAGCAACTTTAAGCTTTCCTCTAAAGTATGAATTCAGTATAATGTATGTTTCCAAATTATTTAATATAGAATATAGAATTCCAAATTTGTATAAAATTAGTTAACCGGGAATGCGACTTCATGGAATACATTTCTGAAGTTTTTTTCTTTAATTTTTTTATTTTTCTCAAAAGCAACTTTAACGACTTTTCTTTAAATTTGAAATACTAATAGCACAGATAAAACGTATTACTTTTATTTGAAAGATATTTCTCAAAAAATAGATTTTAGTAGCGTACTGAAGACTTTGTGAATTAAATTTCAAATATTAGTAATGGTAGCACAATGGGGTTGGTTGTTGACAAATGGGGAAATGTTGAATACACGAACTGACACACTAAACTCACCAATTAAATTTGAACAATTTTACTTAGTAAGGAAAGAAGAGAGTTGAAAAGAAGAAAGTATTGTTGGTAGCCTGGTAAATGTAGAACCTGATAAATGTTGCCTAATTCCAAGAATTATGTGTCTAGTTAGAACCCTTGCTTGTTCTAACGCTGGAGAGCTAATGTGGCTATCCCTCAAAATTAAATCTCTTAGATGGTCGGTTTTATTCAAAGTCTCTTATCGCTAAATATAGCTTCAAGTTTTGCCTGTCGATATTGAAGTTGGGTACAGGATACCCGCTTCATCTGAATAGCGAGGCAAAATCCCGGCCTTGTCAGGAGGGTGTTGCAAAACCGTAGGCTCTATGAACAGACTTGCCTGTCCACGGCCGGGCCAGTGACCATTCTAGGCCTTTAAGTAGGAGACGTGTTCTCTCTACGTAATGGTACCACGGGATCGTGAGTCAGCCCGGCAGAGCATGCTGAGGAAAGGTTTCAAGGTGGTCGAGGTTAGCAGGGACGAAAGTGATTTTTCCAGCGTTTCTTTTCGGTGAGAGGGAGTTGGTTTGGTTTGCCTTCGGGAGTAGTTCCGTCTTCTCCCAATCTCTTACAAGAACATGTCGATATTGAAGCCCATTTGCCAATACATTTTTGTGAGCGTGACAGAGAGTGTATTGCGTAATTGACGTGGGCTTGGAGGCCCAGGCATGACTTGGAACTACAGAATCAAGCTTCAGTTTGATCAATTCGCTGGCGATTCGTTCCATTACATCCTATTTAGGTTTGCTCAATTTATTGGCGCTCCCCATTAGACTTCAATGTAGTCACTTCACTACAAGCTGCGTGGGAAGGTACATACATATATCCCCACCAATTTTATAATTATGTTAGGACAAATAAATATAATTTAATTTTCAGGAAAACTGGTTAATTTTATAATTTTATTAATTGGATTATATACCTATATATAATTGGAATGTGTGTGTGTGTGAACCAAATAAATAACAGAAAGCTCAAATTTGTTATTCCGTTTAGTTATTACCATCCTATCTGACACGAAGAATTTAAATTTATGCACCATTTTCACTTCTAAATCGTTTTACTTTCGACGAATTAAACTAAACACAAATAAAAATAAATAAACGTAATTAAATTAAATTAACTGCAATATAATCACCATAATATAATATAAAATAAATATGATATAATTTTAATAAACAAATAAACATTTAAATACTAATAATGAATAGACGATTAGCAAGGTACACTAATGCTACGACCACTATGAACTGATTACTATCACAATTAAAATAAAATTATAACCTACGATCATCATATTAAGTAAGACTATGCAGACTAAAAATCATATATATGCTTGCAATGAACAATATTATTATTAGTACAACGCACAATTAGGTTGACAATGTTATTCCACAGATGGACGTATTTCCAACGGGAAATTAACAAAAATATACAACAAATATGCCTGCACATGCAGCAATTATTAATTTATGTTGACAAATGGACACCAACTAGACTTATTTCAAATGGAAATAACCGGCTAACAACACAACAATTCCAAATGGAAATTGATAAACTGCACAACATTTCCAAAGGGAAATAAACTAACAACACAACATTTTCAAGTGGAAATTGACTTACTACACAACATTTCCAAATGGAAATTGAAAACACACTAAATCACACTAAAACAAAACACTAAATCTATAACTAGAACTAAAATCATAATACTTTATCTCAGTAATTAGCTGTCTTATGTGTTAAAAACCTTATTCAATAACCTTCCTTCATTTTTTTTGTATATATTATTGATCGATCAACACACTAATAAAAGATTTTTTTTTCTGTGTTGGTGATATATATGTAAAATTATAAAAATATAGAAATGTTATTGTGTATTTATTCTTAAATTTATGAAATATCTTTATCAAATAATTTTTATTAATTTTCATAAATTACTATTCTCATAACAATATGTTTAAATTGTTTTGAAATATTATTGTGTATTTATAATTCTATTAATTTTTGCTTATTAATTTTCTAAATCTATCTAATACGTATAATTTTTTTTTTAATTATTTAGGAGTGTTTTTTCGTTTATAATAGAATCACTTCAAGAAAGACATATCATTTTGGTTTATATAGAGTCATATTAAGAAAAACGCAAATATGTATATAGAGTCAATTCAAGAAACACAAAAGAATTCAAGAAAGTACATGCATCCCTACTGTACTATCACTCAGAAGCCTACATTGATCGCCTTGTCTACACTTGCCAATTACTTCTTCCTCAGCAACACTCTCACTCACCAAGCAATGTTCGCCTATCAGATTGTGGTAATAGACAGAGCAACGTTCACACACTCAAGCAGCGGTTGCTCGAGAAGAAGACGTTCCATCACCAGAGCAACGCTCATAGATTCAAGCAGCGTTTGCTCTAAATAGGAAAAATTGAAATAATTTTTGAAATATATTTTATTTGAAGAAAATTATTATTTGAAAGAAAAATGCAACTTGGCTGGCAAAAGGGTAAAATCCAGTACAAGACTACCATTAGAAGAGAGGACGGAGCAGTCACCACTATTGTCTACTCTTCTAAAGTGCAGGTTTTACGAAGAGAAGCATTCTTTTACGAATCTTCCTACAGCAGTTTAAATTCGACATTCAACAAGCAATCATTGAGACTGGACATCAGTGCCAGTTATAAGCGTTTACAAGCTAACTAATTGATTTTATAAGCATATTATGGTGATATTGAAAAGTATTTAAATTTCTTTAAAGATAAAATATTCAGTTTAATCTAGCAGTGTTTTCTTACTTGTTTCTTAATACTTTTCTCTCTTTAATATACACATACACACCACATACACACAAGCCCTTTATAAAACCGCTCGTGCTACACACTACTACAAACATACAACTCAACACACATCAACCAAATACATTTCATAGAGAACTTCTCCATAGACCTTACACGTGACCATCAGTGAGTGTGTGAAAAATTTACAGAAAATTTGTTCGAGACATTTTTTTTTTCTTTTAGAAAATCGCAAACAAAAACAAACTGAAAAAATCAGTAAAGCGGTAAAGCGATTATTTGCGGCTGCTCATTTTTGACTGGAATATCAAGTTTATACTAATATCTACGCCTTTTTTCGTTTCTGTGTCATGCTGTTCATATACATTCTCTCTCTCTCTCTCTAGCACACACACATAGATACACACACGCACACCAAGTTCGAAGTTCTAAAAACCACCTGTTCGTTTTTAGTCCAGTCATGAAAATTGGTATTTCATTTCCGGTGAAAAGTCAATTTCGAAAATATAACGCGCTAACTCTTACTGTTACTATAAGGGAAACTAATAAACATAAACAAATAGATATAAGATTATTATTATTTGGAGCGTTAATAAAGTTATGAGAACATAGTATATTATATTTATAATATAAATATATATATATATATATATTATTGACAATACAACCCAGTTATCTGTGTTAATGCTCACAGTATTGTTATACGAAAACGTTTTACACGTAAAACTTCATGAAACTTGTAAGTCCCCAAGGATTAGGAATCTGCGATCTTGACAGAAGGGTTTTAAAAGGAATAAGTGCAATGAGAGAAAGGGTGGTGAAGATAGATTCTCAGTAAGGAATTGTAGAGCTGTTATATGAGAGAGAGAGGCAGTGTTCGACAGTGAGTAAGGTGCTTATCAGAAAAGGAAACCCACGGAGGGTCCCCTAACGGGGTGTCTCGTACAGAGCTGTCCGTGGGTGTAGTAGTCGTCAAGTAGAAAACCCAGCCATTCTGATAGTACAGGATGGATTTATATATATAGGAGGGCGGTCTAGCCTCTGCTCAAACAGTTTGTTAGAGAATCTTCCCCGACTGCTCTCATCTCTCTCGCTGGTCACCAGTCGTCATTTTCAACGTTACTGAAAGGAAAATGTTTAATTTTTCACCTCCTCGAAGTTTGCTATTTAACTTGTTTCATTTTATTATAGAAAATTATTTAAAAAAATAGAAAAAACGTCTTTGTGATATTTTTCTTTCTCTTACATCCTGTAAGCGGAAGTATTGCTATTGGACACATATTCGGAATTGTGTCTTCACCGGAAATACATGTTTGAGGTACCCTGAGTATGAAAAATATGTTTTTTATTGAATGAAGATTCTTTCACGAATTCTATTTTATCCTAGATCTCGGTGCCTCCGAAAGGAAGTAGATGCACTTAGGGCTGAAAGGCCCATTGCGCTCACCGAATACAATCTCGCCTACAGATGGAACAACAAGGATAGAATGAAGACAAAAGAAGTATTAAATGATTAACACCTGCAATCCATGATAGAAGAACAGAAGACTACAACTCGCAAAGAAGGTGGGGTGATATGGAAAATTGTGGGCTTGCTTTCTCACGGGAGATGGTTGTAATGTCGCCAGGGTTTAAATGACGCTCCAAAGAATTCAAGAAAAGGAACTCTTGATGTGTAGTTTGGGTCCATCAGAGGAAACTAGCTTCGGATTTAGAAAGAAACAGACAAAGTATTTTATCGGGAAAGTCATTTAAGAGGGGTTTTGGGAGAATGGGTGACGTTAGGCATTATTCGAAAGAGTCGTTTCCAGTATATTATCCGATTCTATCGTCTGTATTATAACGACCTTGTTCAGGGTATGTAAAGTATCGCAATTTTTAGTGGGGCGCCAGGCTAATTTAATTAGCCAATCGGTATGATACAAGTCCAGATAAGTAAATAAAATCAAATTACATACCCTAGGAATGCATATAGCATACATTTTGCTCCAAGCTAGCACAGGTGTGAAGGGCAGGTTCCAGCAATTATTAAGCAGCCAAATTCATGCACAAATTCTATTTACAATAAAGCAAAATTAACTATATACAATATAATATACAAGCAATTCAATAAGGCAAGCAAGATCAGAGAAATGAAAATATAAACTTAAAATACTTGAGCAGGAAAATTATAACTATGATACAAATTAGAATCAAACACTATCTACAGGAGAATGAAAAGCTTCTCCTTAAGCAAGTAGCAAGTAGCTAAATTAAACGAAATCTATATATATAAAAATTCAGCATCCGTATGTTTGTGGCCGCAAAACTCGAAAAGTAGTCGATGGATTGACTTGAAATTTTTATACAACGTTGCATTTCTATATGAGTTTTTATATATACTTTTTACTCCGAAGTTCCTACGGAAACGGGAAATTCCGAGCGTTTCGCAAGGTTGGCAGAAATAGACAGATGCAGACGCGTTGCGATCGTGGCCCGTTCTCTGCCGAAGATATTCTGCACAGAATACGTCAAGAAACACATGATCATGGCTTGGATTTCACAGAAGAAATGTACCATGAAGCGCTAATCTTCATTGAGAATCTTTGTTTTGCAATGTGAGGCAAGATTGTAGAGTTTCAGTACTGAATAGGTCGATCAATGCAACATTCGAGAGAGAACTACTCAGAGAACAACATACACCAGAAATGACTTACAGTTATTCGTCCAAAAAAATACACTGAAACTCCTTCAAGAACAAAAGGTAGCATTTGATACCATCATACATGCTGTGACCAACCAATCCGGTGGATTTACTTTTTGGACGCTTCAGGTGGAACTGGAGAACATTCTTAATTTGCTTATCCTGGCTAAAATCCGTTCAAATGGCCATTTTGCGTTAGCACTTGCTTCTTCAGGTAATGCTGCTACGTTGGTGGAAGGAAGGAGAACAACGCATTCAGCTCTTAAACTTCACTAAACATGCACCTCACAGAAAACCAAACTTGTAACATTTCTAAAACATCAGGAATGGGAAGGTTCTTCAGGCGTGCAAAATCATTGTATGGGATGAGTGTACAATGGCTCACAAGAAGTCATTGAAAGACTTGCGAAATAATCAGGCTCCATTTGGTGGACAGGCGTTTTAATTTCCGTGACTTCAGGCAAACGCTTCCAGTGATATCACGCTCAACACCAGCTAATGAATTGCATGCCTGCTTGAAATATTCAACTCTTTGGAGCACAGTAAAAAAAATTCATTTAACAACGAATATGAGAGTTCAACTTCAAAACGATCCAACAGCTACCATATTTTCAAGACAATTACTCGAACTCGGTAACGGCACTGCTCCTACAAATCCAACAACAGGAAAAATCACCTTACCATCTAATTTCTGCAATATTGTACATTTGCAGAAGAATTAGTAGACAAGGTATTCCAAAGCATCGAAACAAATTATCAAGATCACGCATGGTTAAGCGGAAGAGACATTCTAGCGGCTAAAAATGTCGACGTACTCGATATGAACATCATTCTAAACAGAATCGCAGGTGAAACAGTGACATACAAATCCATTGACTCCGTGATGGACCAAAGTGAAGTAGTGACTTTTCTAACGGAATTTCTTAATTTACTCGATTACCGGATTACCGCCACACATTCTAAATTTGAAAATTGGAGTGCCAATTGTATTACTCCGAAACATCAATCAACCAAAGTATGCAATGGTACACTATTAGTAGTTAAAAAATTGATGAATAATCTAATTGAAGCAACGATTCTCATTGGGCCTCATAAAGGTGAAGACGTACTTCTTCCACGAATACCACTCATTCCGACAGCTATGGCGTTCGAGTTCAAACGAGGTCAATGTGCGGTTTGAATTTAGAAAACGAATGCTTCTCTCATGGGCTTCTCCCTAATGTCGCATGCTCCAGAGTCGGTAAACAATCTGATCTTTATATTTATGCAGAAAACGGACAAACAAAAAATGTAGTCCATTCACTAGCTTTAAAATAAAAAAAGACTTTCAGTTAAAAACATTTTTTCTTTCTTTCCTTTCAGTTCACAGCAACGCAAGGTAGGGTATTAAATTGAATGATGTGTTTTCTTGCGGAATCTATGTTAACTATAGTACTTCTATTTACTTCCCTAATAATTAAAATCAGGCTTGAGCCACAACTAAGCGTGGCCGGGTTTAGCTAGTATTATATAAAAGATAAAATACAGGCACACCTTTAGCTAAGGAGAAAAGGTAATAATAGTTCTCGGCAGGTTAAGCTAGGAGCGCTAGTAGTACCCGGCTCTGCCAATCTGTACCGTCACAATATTATAATAATAAGAATTTTATGTGTTGCGTTGCCAAATTCCGTGTTTGAAGAAAAATTCGCTTTGCCGGAAGTACGACATTTTGGCCTCATTACTTTTTAGCAGAAACCATAAATTTTCAGTGAACGTACCAAGTAATACATGTATATAATAAATAAATCAGAACTGTGGAAATTGCAGTAAGAAAAAGTCGAGTGATTCTTTCACACGATATTTTTTACTCTGATTTCTTGAAAAAACTTGAATTGGATAATTAAGGCAATACGATAAAGATTCTTGTTCTTATAATTGTTTTATCTTTTCATATTTATTTAGAAATACATTTCTTTCTATAAAATCATATTTATTGTTAAATAAAATAGCTAACACGTGGCGGTCACGTGCTACACTGAATGGCCCACGTGGCTTTTCTGCGGCAAGACGTTTCTCATTATCAACGCACTTTCCCTTCCCTTATCACTTGTCGTGTGACTTATTTCTTTTCTAGTTCGGTGAATTTCTTTCAAAAGCTGAATAATTATATATTCATCACGTGCTCTGAACGACATTTTTATCGATTCTACTCACCTTTTTATTATTATCAATTATAATTAGAAAACTGGGCCGCAGTAATTAATTAATTAATGGAGTGAATAGATACAACTTGTCAGAGGCTTTATTGAAGTATACAATGTACACTGTTCATCTAGAACTTCATCATTATAAAACATCATTTTAAGTACATTACTTCTTCCAAGAACTTCTACTCAATGTGAAGTAGGTACATGGCTTTACTCAGCGCAGACAAACAACTACAAAAAGAGTCTGATGTGAATCATTCACTCGACTTTCTCTTACTGCAATAACTTGGAATTTTTATTAAATGTTTTGATTTACTTTTTTTTTTTTTCCGAGGGGGAAAACGCCTTATGCGCGCCAGGGCGCCACCCCTGGTGTGTGGGACCCGCCCCCACTAAAAAACCCCTCGCCTCCCAACTGCGGGACCCCATCCGGAACCGCCGGGTTAGGCATAACCTCGGATGGGGCCGCAACACGGCCCCTCCTGCTTACTCAGAGGCCAGCGCGCTCCAAGTCCTTCTTTTTTATTAAAAGCACATCCCTAATATATGCCGCGATCCATCCCCACTTCTCCCGGCTCTCCACCATACTGGTGACCGCCGATTCCGGGGACCAACCTCCCAACAAACCATCCAGGACCCAGCGACGGCGGGCCCATCTATCGCACACGAAAAACGTGTGGTGGGCATCGTCCTGGGCAGCATCGCCGTAGACACACGACGGGCTCCCCGCTATGCCCATCCTGAAGAGATAATGGGTAAAATACCCATGCCCCGATAGGAATTGGGTGATATAGTAGTTCACGTCGCCGTGTGGCCTGCCCGTCCATTCCTCGATATTACCAATGAGCCGCGCCGTCCATCGTCCACGCGTCTCACTTTCCCAGCGGCGCTGCCAACCCGCGGCAATAGATGCCCGGGCAGCAACCCTTGCCTCAAACGGGTCCGTGACCAGCCGCGAGTCGTACACCCGCTTCCGCTCCTTGGCCAACAGATCGATAGGCGGCATACCCGCAATCACCAGGACTGCCGCCCCCGAAACTGTGCGGTAGGAGCTAGCCACCCTTAGGGCCCCGCGCCTCTGCACAGCAGTGAGCTGCTTCCTATATTTTTCCTTACAAAGGGCGTCGGCCCAGACCTCGCACCCGTATAACAGAACCGAGGACGCGACCGACATCAGCAGCCTGCGTTTACTGGCCATGGGTCCCCCCACATTTGCCATTAGTCGACTCAGGGTGGTGGTAATCCCCGCAGCCTTCTCCGTCGCTTCTCGAACCTGCTTCCAGAAGGACAACTTATTGTCCAAGTGGACACCAAGGTACTTAACGTGTTTCCCGCTGGTGACCACCCCATTCCCCAACGGAAAGGAACCTCGAGGGGAATGTGGCGTCTTGAGAGTACGAGGATTTCGGTTTTCTCCTCAGCGAGGCGCAACGCCCGGGCGCTCATCCAGGAGGACACTCTACGCATAACCTGGTTTAGGCGCACCTGACCCTCTTCCACATCCCGAGCCACGATAACGGCAGCCGTATCGTCCGCATAGCCGACCAGAAAAGTTCCGTCGGGCATAGGGGCAAGTAACAAGCCGTCGTACACCATGTTCCATATATTTGGACCCAGGATTGACCCCTGGGCGGCACCAGCCGTTATATCCCACCATAGAGGGCCCTCTACCGCGTTATACCTGAGCCTCCTCTCGCTCAGGTAACTCCGTAGCACCCTTAGGAGGTACTCCGGCAAGCGAAAGGTCACACGCAATTCGTATAGTACGTCCACCCATCTAACCGAGTTAAACGCATTCCTGACGTCTAAGAGCACCAGCAAAACCACCTTCCTAGAATAGTGACTGCCCGTCTGTGCCGCTTGAAAGGCCTCCACAACACAAGAAATGGCACCAACAGTGGATCTGCCTTTCTCGAAAACCGTGTTGCCTATCGGACAGATCGCCAGCCGCACGTATCGCCTCCGTGATCCTCGGTTTAAGTAGACGTTCGTAAAGTTTACCTGCCGTGTTTAGCAGGCAAAGAGGCCTATAGGACGAGGAAGAAGTCGCGTCCCTCTTCTTCTTGTTCGTCAACACAAGCTTCTGCACCTTCCAGCATTTAGGGAAAGTTCCTTCTTGTAGCCAACAGTTGAACATTTCTAGAAGAAGCTGAGGGCACGCGGAAGCCACAACCTTCAGCACTTCCGCCGGAACCCCATCCAGCCCAGGCGCCCTACGATTCCTGAGGGAACTTACAGCCTCTTTCAACTCCATATCCGTGAACAGCGGAACCTCCGGCCACGGCCCAACCGGGCAGACATCCGCCACCAGCGCATGAGTCGGGAACAACTCCCCCACCACCCGCGACACCTGGGAAGCACCCATGATTGGAGTCGGCGAGAGGGAGCCGAGCTTACGTAGCACGATTTTATACCCTAAGCCCCATGGGTCCCCGTCCACATCCCGCATCAACTCTTCCCACTTACGTCGCTTACTAACCAGTATAGCGCACTTGAGGCGCTTCTTAGCAAGGCGATACAACTCCTGATAGGCAGCTAAGTCAGACCCAGCCCTTCTTCCCATTCGGGTCGCCGCGCGTCTGCACCGCAAGCAGTCTCTCCTAAGCTCGGCAATCTCGTCGTTCCACCAATAGACTTCCCGGCGTTTATATCCACCCTTTCTTTTCCGCGGCATGGACATGTCACAGGCTTGTCTAATTAGTGACATTGTGGTTTTGACCAGCTTACCCGCGGAGGCGCTTTCACTTGTCACACCACTTCTGCCCAACTCCACAACCGAGACAAGAACCTCTGTATCCATTTTTTTAACATTCCAACCCTGGAAACTTGTGATGGGCCTGATGACCGGCGTTCCAGAACGGAGATCGAAAGCAATATATTGGTGGTCGCTTGCCGTATAAGCCTCAAGTACCCTCCAATCGATAATCCTGTGGGATGCTACATCCGAGACAAATGTGACATCCGGAATTGTTTGCGCATATCCGGGTCGTCGAAAAGTAGTTACGGCGCCAGAATTAGCCACCGCCAGTCCACTTCCAGCAGACATGTCCAACAGATACCGGCCCTGGAGTCCGTAGACGTAGCACCCCACTCGTGGGCCTTAGCGTTGAAATCACCGGCAACTATGTGAATACCTCGCCTCCCCCGTAGGAAGTCTTCTAGTTCATCGATAGCTGCCCGAAAAGCGGAGATAGGGGCATTCGGGGTGTAGTAGCAGCTCACATAGGTAACGCCGTCACATCTAACCCAAACAAAACCCCGCCGGCTACCCTGACTTTCAATAGTGATGTTGTTACCAGGCAACCAGACCGCGGCAGTGCCCAAAAGATCTGTGTACCAATTCGGTATTGACCTGTCTTGGTACTGCTCACTTAGCATCAGCACATCCGTCCCCAATTCAAGTCTTAACTGGTCAAGCAGAGAGTCTGCCATCCTGCTTCTGTGCATGTTCCCCTGCAAAACCTTCATTCCCGCATACCTCCCCTCGCTTCCTCGAGCGCCTTCCCGAATACCCGACAGCCGCCACTGCCAGGGACATGGCCGATACTCCCGTCTTGAGGGTTACACAGGAAACACTTAGGTTCTGCCCTGCACTCGTTTTTCCTATGGCCAATCTCCCCACACCGAAAGCACACCCCTTGCTGTTTTCTATCTGGGCCACGACAGGCCGATTGCCTGTGCCCAAAACCAAAACAGGAAAAACAGCGGGTAACCACCACTCTTCTCTTAACTTTACAGTAGACGAGCCCGACGTTAATCCTGCCCGCGTTCAGCAGCGTGAGTGCACCTCTCGTGTTCACCTCAACAATAGCCGTCCGCTGCTCCATGGAGTTTGCCCTAGTTAGGAACACTTTAGGCTCCCCGGCCATTTCTTTTAAGGTCCTCTTAATTGCCTCCACTATCTCCTGCTCCGTTGTGAGGCTGTCCAGCTCTCTGAATTCAAGGGTCGTCATTGGTTCGAGGCAATCTACCGTGGCCGCATTCTGTAAGATGTCCCTCAGAGCGTCACGAAACTCGGCCTTATTAGCTGTCTTCTTCCCCAACTCTAGAAGAATAGCCCCCGTCCGCGTGCGACGTACAGCCGTGATTTCAGCGCGCATCTCTTCCGGCTTGACCTTTTGACGGATTTCCCCAAGTACCTCCGCGTATGTCCTGCCCTCACCCGGTTTAATGAGTAGCGCCTCCGGTCTGACTTTAGGCTTTTTCCTCTTTTTCTTCTTTCTGAGAGGCCTGTCGCCCGCCGCAGCTCCTGGCTCCTGCTCTCGCCCACCCCGCTCCAGGGGCCGCTCAACCGTCCGCACGTTAGGACGATCCGGTGTAGGATTGACCACTTCCGGGCCAGCCGTCGCCAACCTCCGAGCTTTCGCCCGCTCTCTTTTCCCCCCCACCTCGATCCATGGTGCTTGTTGAAGCTCTGGGAACAGCGGCGGTGGTCCCGCCATCGACGCACCAGGGTCCACAGGGCTCGGCACCCGTGCCTCAGCAACAACTTCCGCACTCTTACTCCTCAACCGCAAAGTAAGTAGATAGCATTGAGGTTTCCTCTACAATTCCGGGACGAGACGCCGGGGTACTTACCGCGTCTTCCGTGCCTCTAGGTGGCAAAGTGCAACTAGCACGCCTTAGTGCCTCCAGCTGTTCTAAGATATCCTCAAGCTGCGTGAGTCCCTTCTTTACCTCCAAAGAGGTGTTCTTCTGGCGCTCCGTCATCGTTTTCATACGTACAAGAAGCAGCTTACATTTACGCCATGCTCCTTCCTCTTCCTTGGATATTTCCCCCCCTTCCCCAAAGGTCGATTTTGTATACCATCCATAAATTTGATAGGGTATTTGCCCCCGATTCAGCCGCAGGGTCACGTTCTCGGACCACAGCCGAGGCAACAGCCAGCATTCCGCCTCCCGTTATCCCTGCGGTCCATAGGGAAGCCACTCCCCTTCCAACCGTTCTTTCCCCCTTTTGAATTGAATGCCGACCAGCACACAATCGCCAGGGGTTCCGTAGGCCTTCCAGGGAGAGCCGCCCTGCACAAACTCCTGGCCAGCTGTACTGGCCGAGGTTTTTCCCCTAGTTAGGGTTGTGCCAATACCCTAACCGCAGTTCGCCGGGTTCCGAACCGCAGCAAAGTGATGTGTTGGATCCGGAAACCCGCAGGAGACCTTCACCTCAAGCACCAGCTACGGTCGTTGCCCGGCCCCTGTCTCACCCATGCGGAGAGAAAACATAGGCGCCCCGCTGCCAGGTGCGGCCGGAGAGACCACTTGTGCACCCACCGGTGCACGGCAACAACCAACCTCTAGGGACGGAAACCCTAGAGTGAGTACTGTGACTGCCTTCGTCTGTATTGTGTGTGTATGACTGTTTAACGTGTGTGCGTGTGCGGAGTGTGAGGAGTACTGTTCTGGTGTGTGTGCGCGGTGTCCTGAGCTCGGGTACCGTGGGGGCGCCAGTCCCCAGGCGCTGCGCGCAACAGGTACCCCCTGCGGCTTTACCTTAGCGTGAGATATAACAAAGCTAGTTAGAATTATACTGGCTGATTTTTAGACTATAGTGTCCTAGGTCTATAGTAATGTATCTGGGCCTCTGATAGGTCCCAGGAAAAATTGGTAACGGCAATATAAAGCTAATCCTATTTCCCAGAAACCACATAGAAATCAAATTTCCCGGAAAACTATTTCAAATAAAAAAAATCTGGTGTGAAACACTCACACGACTTTCTCTTTCTGCGAAATGGCGAATTTTCTTCACTTAAAATTTTTATTAATGTTTAAAACGGTCGAGATTATTTGGAAAAAATCACAAAAAACTGGAAAACCTATTCAGTAAAGTCGCATTGAGGTCAACCGATTTTCTTCAAACTGGGAATTTTGGCAACTTATATAATTCTAATTAATATTATTTAGTTGACAGAATTGTATAGCACATTGTTGAACTGAAATAGCACATTAGAGGAAAACATAACCCCACCCCCTCGCAAAAGTCCCCTTAAATTAATTTTCCCGGAGAAATGTTTCAAATAAGAGTTGTAGATCTTTGTATATATAGTTGATATAAGAAG
This sequence comes from Triatoma infestans, assembly GCA_011037195.1. Classification (NCBI taxonomy): domain Eukaryota; kingdom Metazoa; phylum Arthropoda; class Insecta; order Hemiptera; family Reduviidae; genus Triatoma; species Triatoma infestans. Next base: position 146,117 of record JAAEAF010002360.1, read on the forward strand.
TTTAAAAAAAATCGTCGTAGCCATTTTGGAGAGAATAGCAGAAAACTGAAAACCACTTTCAGTAAAGTGCACTTCCGGTCTATTTGATTTTCTTCAAACTCAGGAATTCATCAACATATTTGATTATAATTAATATCATTTAGATTATAGAATTGTGTAATAAACAGAAATAGCAATTTAAGGAACCATAACCCCAACCAATCCCCCAAAAGTGCCCTTAAATGAAACTTCCTGGAGAAATATACAAATAAAAGTTGTGTGTGTAGTTGATATAACAAGCTTCAAGAAAATCGTTGTCGTTGGTGCCGTTCTTGAGAAAATCACAAAAAAACTGGGGAAAAAACATTCAATAGAGTAGCCATTGAAGAACCTCGGTAGAAGAACCTAAACAGAATACCAAGTTTGAGCTTCCTGCAACTTTTTTGTTGAGATATTCTTTTCACACACTCACACAAACACACACAGACCATTTTCTAAAAACCACTTTTTTGGACTCAGGGGACTTCAGATCGTGTTTTTCTGGTGAAAACTCAATTTTGAAAATCTGGCTGTATTGCAATACTTCCTCTTACTATTATTAGAAGAGAAAGAAAAGATGATAACTATGCATTTGTGCAGCTTATAGAAAAAATAGTAGATGGGGAAAAATGAGTCACACTTAGAGAATTAAGTCATATTGGAAAATCAAGCCAAGAATATCAAGGAGAAAGCCAATAAGACCTTATTGTCTTTCAATATGTAACGACCCTGAAGAGGGTCATTGCAACATGGGCGTGTAGAGGGATCAGATGTCTTGGAGAGGGTTATGATGCGATGAATAATTGGGAGTTAGTTAGAGATTTTTAGAGAGTTGTTACTCGAAATGTGAACTACTAATTTACGAAAATAGGTACATATTTTAACAATAATTTAACGTTTGAAATGATATAACTGCAATTAATTTAAAATGATTTAAATGGTAACTAGAATGCACAACAATAGTGATTGACAAGTAAATATATGTTGAAATACTTAGATAGGGACGCGCTCCGATGTATGAACTATGTCACTCGTACAATCTTGACGATCCGCTGATAAAATACTGAAGAATACTCACCCCCTCTTCCTGTGGAGAGACGTTATATTGCCATCACTCGCACATTGACAAGTGTGTAATTACGGGTCACACTAAAACATCTCTTGCCGTGTGTTGAACCTAGGTCTTGAATAGGTCGCTGAACAGGTGTGGCAACAGGTGATGGCGGTTATCAAAAGACTGTGGCCAGGTGGTCTTTTGAGTGATTTGTTGACCCTTGTATATGGCCAGGTGGCTTCTGTATACTGACCGTATAATGACCCTTTTAAAAGAGTTTCTTATTGAAAGCGGTGTGTCTTTGGCGGTTCCTGTCCTTGGCGGTCCCTTTGACGGTGCACTGACCGCGGCTCTTGACCTGAATAATAGCGACTGGCTGGCACCACTAGTTATAATTTTTATAATTAAAAATTATATATTTTCCTTCTTGTTATCACTCCTTCTTGTTATCACATTACAGGCGAAACGTCGGTCAAACTTGAAACTCAAGTTTTTTTCATGAAAATGGCCTTGGAAACCTAAAAGATCATCATTTTACTATTATTAGTAAGAGAAAATAAAAATGATAACTTTATATTTGTGCTTTCCAAGGAAATTGTGCTGACCGTTTTCGTAAGATTTCCAAAAAAAAAAAATTCAGAAACCTATTTTTGTAAAACCGCATTTATGCTAGTCGAATTCTCTTTTTACTTATTAAAATTTGTAACAACGCATTTGATGAAGATTAAGATTATATAGTATCGTATAAAATAATCGTATTATAAATATCGGGAAAATCGTTTATTGCACTGAAATGTTTTTTTTTACAGAAAAGCTTAACGTTTGCGAATCCTGTGTCCTGGAAAAAAATGTTGCAAATAAAAGTGACAGATCTTGGTGTGTTAGTATGTTAAGTTTAAAGAAAATCATTGGAGCAGCAGTTTTTTGGGGAAAATCAAGTTTGAACCTTTGATATTTTTCATTTTTGAGATATTTGACACCCCCGTGGCTAAGAACATTTTGCTCTCACTTAGGCGACCTACAAACATGTATTTCCGGTGAAAATTTATTTCACAAATTTGACACGATTACAATACTTCCTCTTTCAAAATGGACAGTGTGATTTTGTGAAATATATTTTTTTTTAAACAATTAAAAAGTGTTAACACAACAAAAAATCTAAGGCTGTTTGTCGTATGTATGTACAGTAGAAGAGGGAGTGCCCTCCCGCTGACATTTTCCACTGGTTATCTGCAAGTGTGGTAGCGTGTATGTATGACATTTGCAATAGATTCCTCCCGGAGAGTCCCTTTTAAAATCGCTGCTGCTACAACTAGAGACTCTCACCACTAAGGGGCTCTCACGTCTACACACTACACATACACATGTTTAGTGTATTCTACTTCGTATCAGCGGGCCCACACACACACACACACACAATCCCACTCATTGGGGAATTCGTTACAAAAGCATAATAATAAGAAAAGGTTACTAGAAATTATCACAAAGTTACGGTTCATATATCTCTGGTGTACTCTCCACCCGGCAGTAATCTTTTCTATTTATCATGTAGGCATGTATTCCCCCCTGCACAGCTCATACACTCCCTTTAAACTTTTATAATGACAAACAGGCAAATACGTGGTATGTGATGTAATGTTTTTGCAGAAGAAAAGGATGCTTTTGTTCGCCTCTTTGATTTGGTTTGGTTTTGGTGTGGTTGTGAGATATTATAATTATATTAAAGTATTTTAATTTGCGTCTGTTTCAGACATTATTATTACTCTACTATTAAGTATTATATATATATTACTAATAAAGTACTGATAGTTTAATTCGATTATAATGGTCAAAATAATAAATATTGTTGAAATAATTCAAATTTACGCATAAAAAACATTAATTATTCTAAAAAGGGTCTTGTGTATAAAAAAAATCTATGTATTTATATGGGTGTATAAAATTCTATAAATAGTAGGTAGGTATTACTGAGCAATATTGTAATTTTTGTTATGCAGTTAAGATTTTTCATTTAGTTTGTTTACTATTAATTTATATAATGCTTTTCCAACATATATGTTGTATTTTCTACTATTTATGTTTTGCCTATTTATTGTTTTAAATGTCCAACCTGTACAGCAAAATGTATATATCAGTAATAGAAGCAATAAAATATTTCATTTCTTAAATCACAAAATATGCAATATTCTTATTAATTCTAAATAAAACAAACAAAAAAATTAAAAAGAAATAAATTCTCCCTCCCTACCAAAATAAACTTAAATTAAAGCGTTTATCGCAAAGCAGACCATGCAATAAATTAGAACTGCTAAAACGACAGGGGCGTTTTTAGTGATAGTCGGGAGCGCTAAAGAAAAGTCCCCCCTTTTTTCTCCTGGTTTCTTTTATTTTTGCCCCTCTTCCTCCGTCTCTATTACAACTGGCAAGCCCCAAAGGATGAATTCAGGAGTTTGTCCCTTCAAATCCCCAGTGGACAGTCCTAGTGGAAAATTGCCGGCATACTTTTGCATTTGTATATATATATATATATATATATATACACTTTGGTTTACCTTTGAGGTTAGGTTTCGTCCCGCATGAAGCCAATTGACGTCTTTGTAAATGTGAACATAGGGTAAAGTTCGCTGATTAACTTCGGGAACTATCGGTTTCTCTATTACCTATCGTTCTTTGTAGCAAACAAAATACATACAGATTTTTTAATATTGATTTCCTAAAAAACAACAGTTTTAAAAAAATGTGTGTCCAATAATTTATTTTGTCAATTCCAGTTGAATAATGTGACACTAAATCCAGTGGCGTTTTTTAAGTTGTGCTTTTAGTCTCAAATGAGTAAAAATAAATTCAGTATTCTTTATTTTACTCAAATCTGCAAGTTTTGGAATTTAATTGTCCTTCGTATTATTAAATTGGTGTATTTAGCTGGATTTCTTAAGTATTTCTTAGTCATAGGATAGAAAAAAAAATAATCAGAGTTAGCGATTTCTATAATCTACGAAAAAATGTTATTTTTTCTCAATCTTTTCTATCATTATAATAACTTCCCTTACTTATTTGTTTCCCTCGAAACTTTTACTGCGGTTACCCTTATCGAGTTTGCTTCAAGTCAGGTCTCTCCACAGCACTCTATCATTCCAGTTCCAATCGTGAAGCCATTTTTCCTGCCAACCTGCGTGCGCTAGTCTTCCCTATCTTTCCTTTAAAGAGGAATCCATTTTTGCACTCTCTCAGGGGTCATAATATATGTGGAGGATGTCCATACTACTTTAATTTTCTTCGATAGTCTCATGTGATACCTTCCCATGTTTTATTAATTTTTTCCGTTAATTGTCAAGTTTCGCTGCATTTGCTTTAACTATTGTAAAGAATAACTAAAATCTGATTTAGTAAAAAGAATTGCACTGAAATAATTCTAAACTTAAGAAATATAGAATTTCAGCCAACTAACCAAAATTAGGATTCTACAAATTTGGTTGTAAAATAATTCAATATATTCCAAATGTCACCATCTGTTTGGAAAGTAAGGGCGATCCTAGGTAACCGAAGGAAATCAATAAATTGGAAGCATATGTCCAAAATGAAAAATCACAGGAAGCTCAAATTGAATTTCCTCAATGTGAAAGCTTCTATGAAAATTTCTTAACCGGAAGCTAGACTTTTTGAATGAATTTTCACATTATCTCGATTTTCACAAAACCAACGAATTTCGTTAAATTTGTATATATTGTATGCTACACTATATAACCAGTCACTATATAACCAGTCAGGATGTTCGAAGAAATTCTCGTCACAACTGCATAAACAGGATTAAAATTGCAGTAAGTGATAGATGTGTTTTTTTCACTAGTAGGTTTTTTTATTTTTATTTTACAATGCTTGTGAAATTTGCCAAGTAGAATTCCATAAAATGCTGGCTTTTGCTTGGTATTTTGCCGCATGAACTTCGAGGTTACTAATTGTGCAGTCCATCGTAGAGCGTTAAAAGAAGACAATAATCTGTTGTGAAATATTCACACGGCTCTTACACTTTCATGTGAAATATTCACACGGCATTTACACTTTCACGTGAAATATTCACACGGCTTTTACACTTTCATGTGGAATATTCACACGGCTTTTACAATTTCATGTGAAATATTCACATGGCTTTTACACTTTCATGTGAAATATTCACATAGCTTTTACACTTTCATGTGAAATATTCACATGGCTTTTACACTTTCATGTGAAATATTCACACGGCTTTCCCTTGTTGCAATTATTGCATATCTATAATGAAAATTCCCTTCAAACTTGACATTTTTACTAAAGTTTAGCGTTTCTGTGAAGGTGGAAATTACATTTATTGATTTATAGAATTTGAAGATTCGCCTCACAATGCTTAATAGCAGTTTACCTAAATGGCAGCACCTTTTGCGAGCAAAAAGTTACGCTACTTCAAAATTAATCCTAGCACATAGATTTTTGCCAGAATAGACCTTAAAAAATTAACTTTTTCTGATAGAAAGCTTCAAACTTGTATACGTTTCAGAGGTCTCAAGAAACGTATTGCCGGTGAAAGCTCAGTTGTAAAGACTTTAAACAATAAAAGAAAATAAAAATGCAAACACTTTTCAGAAAAGAGAATCTTATTTCAATTTGTTGTATTACTTGAATGAATTTTAAATTAGATTATTAAAGTATGAATTTGTTCCTTAATTATATACTTTACAATGTTCAATTGCCTCAGTCAAAGACTGTATTAAACAAAATATCCGATTTCAAATTCCTTTCCCTGCTTTCTCAAACATCTCACTCTCTCTCTCTCTGAATGATTTATAATTTTACTATTAAAGCACTAAAGCGTTAAACTTATTCTAGTATGTAGCTGGAAGTTGGCGCCGAACTTTATGGGCTTATCATAATACCAACAACACAAAGTTCCCATACCTATATGTTATTGTTACTACAAACTAACAACAGATAGCTCTGTCATCCCGTGCTAATATAAGCAACCAAATGGAACTTCTCCTTAACCAAGCAGATTACTAAGATCTTGAAATTATAAGGGATTCGTTTTACTAGAACAAATTATAAAATTATATCAGATCTCTGGGTCTCTTCTAATTTTGAGGTGCTCACACTCATACACTTTATATAAATATACCATATAAACCAAATTAGCACTCGCTAATTATTTTTTTTTGTACTCAAGAGAACTCTAAACATGTATTTTTGATTTCAGTAATTTCAAGTATTTGCTACGATCGCACAATTTCCTAACCAATAAGAGAAGTAAACAAAATCTGGTATGAAACACTCACACGATTTTCTCTTTCTGCAATTTTTGCGATACTAATTGACAAAATTACATCAAACATAAAACATTTACTGAACATATAAGTACACTTTATAACGAGGCTAGAAATTATAGTTCTTGGATTTTAGGGCATAAAGTTGTACCTGAATATGACTTGCCATGTATGTCAACTCCCTTCTCTGTCTTGCTCCTCTAAAACTTGCAACTGCAAATTTAAAGTTAAACTGAAATAAGAATTGTATCTAAGCGGACAGCTAACTTAGTATATAGTACTCAGTAATATGTTTTTATATTGTTTCCATAGGATTAATATAACAAGGAATAGAGGAATATCAAGAACTCTATTCCAAAATGCAAATAGGTAAACGAGTGTGAGCTGCGAAGGATAAAGGGGTTTCTAGATAAAGCAAATGTATTTATAAAAATGAATGTATGTAGCAAGCATTAGTTACAGAATGACATAGTGGGAATCTGAATGTATGGTGTGAATAAAGTGCAGGCATCAATGCCGGTCAGAGGTGGCAACATGTTGGTCGTTTGATCATATAATCGGTCTTCTGTACTTGGGAGCCACTGCAATTTCTGAGAGGTAGGCCTCCTCACGGGATTGGACGGGTTTTCTACTTAAGACCGCGCAGTGGTTTGCTGCAATTCTATATTACATTTCACCCATATTGCAATGAGCTTCTTCAGGGTAGTATCACCATAAATGTCAATGCAACACTGATTCTTTCTCTAGATAGTTGAGAAGAGAGAAGCTGTTCAAATAGAGATGATGGACTCCGTGTGAGAAGAACATGTTTGCCTCTGATCAGAGTTAGGAGAGAAAAAGGAAAGAAAAAAAGAAGCGACTATTTTCCAGTGCAAAACAAGGCTCAAACTTTGGCAGAGAGGCAGTGGGAAGGCAGACTTAGACCTCGTTACGCATTTGCCAATTACATCCATGAAAGGCAAAATTAAGCCCCGCCTATAGCCTACAAAACCATTTATGTGCAGGTGGCGTAAGGGTCCCGCCCCTGCACTACAAACCATGTTTCTTCAAGTGTGGTGTGGCATTCAAGGTCATATTACACTGACGAAGCCATATTGCAATATTGGCCACTCGCCGGTTTGTAACGAACCATTTCCGCGGTCGAAAACCTGAAAATATAAGTGTTTTATTTGAGAATGGTCATCGAAGAGAGAAGCGGTCAAATAACGTATTCTATAATGTCCTTAATTTCGTTTTATCTTTGTATTCTATCAAATTCTTTAAATATATCTGAATATTGTATGAGTGGAAGAAACTATGTATTTTACTGGAGCAGTACTTTAGAGAAATGCTTAATATTGCAGCATCTTCGACATCCTTCAAAAACCTTTTTCTCGGATATCAAATTAAACTGAGAAATCAATATGGGTAGATACTATGAGAAGTTTTGGAGCCATTTTTCCGAAACTTGCAAACAACTGAACAAAAAAGTAAAGTTTCAATATATTTTGTGGAATTTGAGTGGAATGTTGGTTGCATTGATGGTACCCAAACTATCTAGACTAAGCGACCTGCGATTTTTGGTTTTGTTATTGAGATATCTTCTTCACATTTATATACTCACTAAACACATATGTCTTCCTACTCAGGTGAGTAAGCATTATATTACTGATGAAAACTTAATTTTGTAACGATCGTGATTCCACCTCTTAGTGCTGATTAAGAATTAAAAATGGTAGTAAATTAATAAAAAGTTCATGAACATTTGAAAGATAGATTAATGTTTAATGAATATCGCAAGTAACAATAGTTCTTGTATAAGTAAGGCCGACCACATTTATGGACGTAATATATAGTAAAGGCAGTTGGGAGGAAGGAGCAGTGTGTTAGGAACTGTTTATTGTAGAGGCCGAGCCCATTATGCAAAGAGCTGTTCGCAATAACGATATCTCCGTTGGACACACACTACAGGGAGAGCTAACCTCTTTATTAGCGGACGGCCAGTTCACCAGCCTTTCCAGTCAACCAATGTTAAGCCGCTTTAGATAAATATATTCTCGTGTTATCCTATTACAGACTTTTCACTATGAATTTGTTCATTAATTATCTTACGTCACCAACATAATTTAATTATTTATTTAAATTAATTTATTCCACGATTTTTTCTTGCTCCTTACTCCCTAGCAAGAGGTGTGTCAAATTTTAAAATTGAGTTTTCACCAGAAATACATGTCTTGAGCTTCTCTGAGTACGAAAAATATGTTTTCAGCAAATTGCCTGTATTTGTGTATGAAAGAAAATGTCTCATAAACGCATCTAATACGAAGGTTTTGGGCAAAATCCATCAACTGCGAAAGCGACTTTACTGAATTTTTTTTTTCTTTTAGTTCAAGCGATTTTCTCGAAAACGGTTCTAACGATTTTGTTTAAATTTGGAATTCTTATTTCATAAATAAAAA